>NQII01007414.1:72109-90692 GCA_002778355.1 Clitarchus hookeri
GGGGGGTTGCTGACCAGAGACGGCGGAGCGGCAATGGCTGTGCGTCGCTCGCACAACCCGAGCACGTACGCGCTCGGTGCGTGTGTCGACCATAGTCGTCGCATAGCCTCGTCCAGCGGTGGAACCCGCGGTCCGCACGCACGCACGCACGCACGCACGCACGATACGCACCTGCCCAGTCGTCTCGCCGCAGTAGCCAAGGTGTATAATCCATTCACGGTTACTTCGCACTTTTCTGAAGCCCTGCTAAAAGTTCTACTTCCAGGATATTCCTCCGCCTCGTGCAAACTAAGTTTTACGAAGTCTAGAGAATTACAGCAAAGGACAACGCACCGAATTCGTGCGCGCTAAGTTGTAATTATATTTTGCATGAGAACTATTTCTTACCAGGCGCTACCAACACACGTGTTTTCTCACTGGTTTTTTAAATGAAATATTATAAATTATAAAGACAACATAGTTAAAACTATAGTTTTAATGAAAAAAATGATACTGCTATGTTAACAGAGGTACAAAACGATTGTGGTAAATGGCATGTTTAGGAAATAACTAAACACGTCAGACATGGGGTAATTTTTCAAAGGTTTCATTCAAAAAGTGTGAAAAAACCGTGAATATACTATAAAGACTTTTCGCGATGCGATACGATACGCGCTTTTCAAAAAACCGCTCACCACAATACTTTATACACAAGTGGCGGATATGGAGAGTTATTAAGTACTTGAGGGGGCGGGGCGCATAAATTAACGCTAAACAAGACTGTGGAAGTCTACATTTAAATAAATAAAAATTAAGGAAGGGCAATCGTTTGTAACAGATCCTGCAAGATCTGTGAGTAAACATTACGGCGGAATGATACATTCTTTTGACGTGACATCTCACGCTGTACTTAAATTTGCTTACAAAATTAGCGAGAAATATGATCTAGGATGGCAGTTTCTTAGTTTGTGTGCATTCGCTTCCAAAAATCTGTACATCTTCATCAATGTTTTAAACGATTATTTATGTACGAAACCCTATTACCGTCAAACCACGATGTTATAGGCTGTTCAAGGTAAAGTGAGCACTTTTGAGGCCCTACTTACTTTTTCCTTTGAGCCATTTTTTTCATCCTTTAACCACATTTTTAAATAAATATTGCAATGTAAGTAATCAACACGGTGTGCATATTTCCCTGCATGTGGAAGTTAACGTCTAAAGGTAAAATAAAATACATTTATTGACTATTATTCCAAATGAGAGGGCTTTCAAACGTGCTCACTTTACCGTGAACAGCATATACCACCAGGCATCAAGATGTAGTGCTACATACAAACGCCAGTACTTAGTGGCCAAGATATCTAAATATTTTCGACGTGAATACGTCTTTAAATTTGCAACCATGGCGGGCAATCCAGAAAATCTAATAACAAAATCGGGGGATACAGTTTGGCATTGCAGCTCCGAATCTATCTTATACATCTAAAATTCAATTACGCCAGTCGATTGCCAAAGGATCAAAGAATTTGTTACGTTGAGTGAGGAATGCGAAGCGTCGGGCAAGGGGGAGGGGGGGGCACCGCCATTTTGAGTTAGTTTCGCCGCGTCTCGTAATTTCCGCGTAGCGTAACTTTTGACGCGGAGTAGCTACGACGATCGTTTAAGTTTTAATCAACATCTCTCGTCGAGATTGAGTGTATAAAACATTTGTGTGGCGAGGTTATAGTGAAATTGTATGAGTTTAAAGTAAAATAAATTGGAAACTTAACACAATGTCGGCCTATACTAGTCAAAAAGCTAGGTCGAAATACAAAAATCGTATACGGTTGGAAATAGCATCTCAAGAGCAATCCAGTGATACCCATGAAACCCCATATGATCGAGTGAAGCGGTGCCGGTGACGTAAAAACGTAGACGTATTCACGTAAAACAAACTGCCGTGTCCTCGATACAGTCACACCCCACGTCTTTTTTTTCGTTACTAAATTATGCATTAATACTGTATTATTAACAGCGTACCTGTTTTCAAGCTCCAGGGGAAGGACTCAAGCCTCCTTAACCCCCTCCTTGGATCCGCCACTGACTATTTACTTACACGAAACACCGTTCAACTTGTAGACATTACCAGGGTTAATTCTACTCGGGTTCGGAACAAAGCCACATTTCTTATGGAAGAGTTCGGCATGGGAAACATTTCCATCGCTAGGAGCGAGCAACATTCCAAAAGGTAACTTTTAATTAAAATTTTAAGCTACGTGAAGAATAAAAGAGAAAAGATTTTTCTTGGTTACGAAGTTAATTTATTTTAGATTGATTTATGATTATTGCAATTATCCTGTTTTTTTGTTAAGTAGAAAATATTGAAAACCTGTTACCTTGCCGATACTAGCGCTTACCTAGTGGCGAAAATTTTCCCTTTTCCAACTTCTAAGATGGACCTTGCCAACCTGTGGTATAGTCTTTCCACGCATGAAAAATTTCTAGATCGCAATTTTGCTGTTTTACAGGACGTACAAATAAAATAAACAGAAATCACTTACAGAAAATTTAACAAGGGCGACTGAGAGGTCATGTCCTAATTTATTTTTAAGGTATGCTTGGCAAAACGTATTTTACAAAAAAATCCCAACTTGGAGCAATTTATCAAGATTGCGAAAACATTTCATAGCGTGATTTTGAAGATTCCTTGATGTAACTCATGGTGTCTTATTTCGATGTGAATCATCTCATTTCCGAAAGTGAGTTAGTTTTTATTATTTGTAAGTCCCGAAAACACCAGAATTGCAATTTTGACACGCCATCTATACATGTGTATAGAGTATAGGAAATCAACTCTTTAAGTAAAATTCAACTTTATTAAAAAAAAAACTTAACAATAACTATGTATTCCAGGCGAGCGGAGCCGCGGGCGCAACTAGTTGTGTATAAAATATGCTGCCTAAATTTTTTTTATGCGAGGAAATAGTTTGGTAAGAAAGGTCTACAACCGGAACAACTTTCGTGCGAATATAAATTACCTATTGGATTTTTGGTGACCAGAACCCTTAAGTTATACTTGAATGCATATAGTGTATTCTTCAGCCATATATAAAATTAACATTAAAGAGCCTCGCCATTTTATTAATACGTTAGCCAAGCGAATCAATAAACTTATTACAAAAGTAAATAATTCGTTAATACTTAAGTTAAATTCATTTAAAAAAAAAATCAAAATAAATCATTGTAGTACTCAGAAATGTACACCTAGCACTTTTAACTCAACGTTACGACATGGAATTTCTTTCTCACCGTCAATACCAACTTAACTGGGCGCATGCCAGTTCTGTGTGCCTGTTAAGACAGTGGCATTTTTCAAAGGTTGGTCACGGAAGTACTCGACTAACCACGTGACAGCACGGACTAGTCGCGCTGTCGACGAAAGTCCGAAGTCGAAAAGTTGGTAGTAACCAGTTATCTTTGCAAACGCATGTTACGCGACGCGTTAAATGTTCCCCGCGTAACATTTTTATCTTCGAGAATAAGCGGACAAATAATTAAAAACAGAGTTAGTTGACGTCACGGGATTTTTTTATACTTGGTAGGTATATATTTTTTATGCGTGTCCCGTTATTTCCTGTGCGCCAAATGTAAAATTAAATTCAAAATGGAAATTACGCTTAAAACAGGGATATTTTTTTTTAATAATCAGAAAGTAACATATCCGAGATATCTAGAAAGTTATAGGCATTCCCAATTAGCCTGAAGTGTGACTGATATATTTTCTTGTGGCAGTTTGAAAGCGAATTTTTCCTTCTATGTTTTAAGGATTTGTATGGTTTCATGACAATAACGTGAATAGAAAATTGATGCAACTAAGTGTTTCCTGAAGTTACGGAAGCAGCTCGTTGATGTTTCTTTGAAATCCGGCGCTTGCTTCACCTGCAGTAACTTTCACTTCTAACCATTTTAATTTTAAATTTTATATCAAAAGTTTTGACCGAACTGTAGACGCACCACGTTACATATTTCATTTTATTCGTCGCATCTTGACGCGAGCTATTATGTTGGGCCGTATCTTATCGTGTTGTGTTCAGTTTTTAAATTTGTACGGCCTATGCAAAAATATACAACAAAAATTTTAAAATTCCTACAGTTGCGTTTATTCGTTTTTGGAGAGTTATTTCCCCGCCAAATGCCAAAGTTTTAAATTGTGTAACGGTCTTGAAATGTGTGCACAATGGAAAACTCAAAAAATTTAGACACTGGGCAATAGAACTCGGAAAGTTTCACATCGCCTTGACTCAAATCTAAGTATACACGATGAAGTTGCCACTTCTTACAGCTCGAGTTTCACAGCAGAAAAATTCCGAAACTAGGAAAATTAATTCCCAAGTCTTAAGTTTAGCCAATCGCAGAGCAGCACAAACTCAAATTAACACACATTTATACTGTTATTTCAAAATAACGAACTTTCACCATTCATTTAGGTTAGCCTACTTGCAAAAATTGTCCACTGCAGAAAAGCTATTAAATGTAATGATTAGCGAAATGAAACACTGCGTATCGCGATTCAATGGTGACTGAACGACCACAGTTTTATCACTAATGACATAGAGAAAACAATAGGATGACATAGAGATAACAATAGGTGGCGCTAGTTGTTACAGTTTTGATACAAATCATAACATTAAATACAAATCTGCTTCCATTTTGATTTTAAAGGAACACTGTAGAATTATTTTCTAATGGTCGAACGTGCGCAATGAGAGAGTTGTAGTGTCAGTTCGATATTTGAAGCTTACTGATTACTGCTTAGTTTTTTTAATTGTTTTGCCACTTTAAGCTGGGTTCACAATCAAAATACATAATACAGAGCATAGAACACAACAGTAGAACATTCATAATTGAATATTTGTCTTATTTTTAGCCAATGAAATTTTGCCGCAGTTGGTAAATAAGTGATTTTTGTAGCATATCGTGATATTGTGTTGAAAATGGGCAGCGGTTTAAAATATTCAGCATTTTTGCTTTGCTTTGATATATTCTGTTCTGCGATAGCGAACATGGAATGAAAATTTCTACTGTAGCCCATTCGCAGTTACTTCACACTTTTCCTGAAGCCCTGCTAAAGGTCTACTTCCAGGATATTCCTCCGCCTCGTGCAAACAAAGCTTAACCAAGTCAGGGCAATTGCACTAAAGCGACAACGCACCACATTCGTGCGCACTCAGTGTAATAATATATTACATGAGAACTACTTCTTTCTAGGCATTACCAACACGCCCATTTCCCCACTGTTTTCATTCGTATTAGTAAATTAAAAAATTAAAATTTATAAATAAAATATAAGTAGAATTTCAATTTTACGAAAAATAAGGTACTTTAATGTCAACACAAGTACACAAGTATAAAACGCTTGTGAAACACGATATATATATGAAATAACCCAGCACATCATACATGGGGATGATTTTTCAAAAGGTTTGATTCAGAAAGTGCGAGGGAACCGCGAATAGTGTCCCAGTGAAACTGTCGCTTACTTCCTCAAAATTTATACACCTCGCGACATTTGTTCGTTTCTGCGGCATAATTATCCCTCAATTTAAAATGAACAACTTCGTTGAAAATGTTATACTCTGCTATGCCCGTGCGCCCGCACAAGAAATGAAAAATAACCATATTCTTTGTGTGTTATGCCAGGAGCTCTTGTGCACACGACACGACCTGTTGTAGGCTAGGTTGTCCACGGTTAACTCAGCACTTTTGAAATCAACCTTTGAAAAATGTCACCGCCCCTACCCGCATGTATCTGAACGAGCACACTGACTGGCATACGCCCTGTTAAGTTGGTAACGACAGAGGGAAAGTAGTTCCAAGTCGTAAAGTTGAAATGACAGTGTAAAAATAAACATTTTTTAACAACTAAAATTATTTCTTCTGTTTTCTGTGTTTTTAATACACATAAGTGCACGAATTAGCAAAATTGTAAAATACTTACTTTTCTATTAATTTTACAGGTTCGCTAGACCGATGCATAAATAAAGTGAACAAGACTCGTGGCAATGCTAATTGCACGTGCGGCGTAAGAATACACGACGTGCGTGGAAGTAGATCTTAAGCAGGGCTTTCGAAAGTGCTCAGTTTACCGCGGACAACCTATAGGCCTAGTTGGCTCACAAATATGGCGGCCAGTTCTTGTGCAGCGCCGGCCTGGGGTGCAGGAGGTTCTGGGTTCGAATCCTAACTAAGGCACGGGTGTTAGTTTGAGCTAGGCGGTAAGTAAGNTTCGAAAGTGCTCAGTTTACCGCGGACAACCTATAGGCCTAGTTGGCTCACAAATATGGCGGCCAGTTCTTGTGCAGCGCCGACCTGGGGTGCAGGAGGTTCTGGGTTCGAATCCTAAACAAGGCACGGGTGTTAGTTTGAGCTAGGCGGTAAGTAAGTTTATAAGCCTTCAAGTTTTAACACCTGCGGACGTCGATAAGCCCTATCCGATCCGATACAATCCAATTCCTGTACACACGGCGTACGCTCTGCTCTCAACTGTAAACAAAGCTCGATATTTTCCCCTATTCAATGTATTTACCATTATTTCTTTTCGCAGTTAATTGGATTGCTCCAACTATCCGGTTCTGTGCGAGAACGATGCAATCGTTGGTACACGTGACGCCGTATTTTTATGTTCACTGTTCCTATGTTGCGTTCGCACCATTTGTAAACCTGTCACGATCAATAAATACACTATAAAATCAATCAATTGATGCTTGTACTTTCCCGAAGTCGCTGCTCGGCCAGGGGACGCCATTTTGAGCGAGCGGGCTGTTCCCCCCTCCCCTNATGCTTGTACTTTCCCGAAGTCGCTGCTCGGCCAGGGGACGCCATTTTGAGCGAGCGGGCTGTTCCCCCCTCCCCTCCCCCCTTCCCCTACATAGTGCCGCTGACAGGCTCAGACTTCCGCTGACTAGCTGCCACCAGCGGTCATTTCCCTCGTTTGCAAATTTTCAAATTGCTACGTAGTTAACGAGGCGGGCCAAACTGGAACGGTAATTTCCTTGCGACTCGTAAAGAAGGACGCAAGTACTCGATTAAAATCGTTGCCAAGCCAGTAATAAAAAAAAAAAAGGCGTGCGCATTAAGATGATAAACTTAAGAGAAACAAAAAAGAAATTCGAAATTACCATGAAAAAAAAAGTCGTTAATACTCGTGGCCGGACTTATTTTACAACGACTTTCTCGCTTACATTTACGAGAAACCAATGGCTGGGACCCAGACTAAGGAAATTCGCTGTATAACAGTAAACTTAGGAGTACAGCTTTCGTAATTTAATTTTTTTAAATTATTCTGGCGTAACGTTGGCATCTAGTTACGAAAGTCGTGAAGTCACCAAAACATTATGAACGCGGTCATATTTGTCTGAAAAAGTTGTATGGATCCAATTTCCATTACACATTTTATATGCTAGGGCAGTTCTATTTTTGTTTTTAATCTTTGACGTGTTCAGCCAACTAGAATCGTGCACTGTCATTTTCGACCTCCCGAAACTTTAAAATGGCAACCAGTAACTATAAACGAAAAAAACCAAGCTATGGGGACATTTTATATAATATCTGTCAGGATATGAATGATGTAAGAAGTGTACATATTGTAAAAAAAAAAAAATTTAAGGCTTAGCAAATAGCTACGGCAAATAAAATTAAAATTCAGATTAGAAGAAAACAGATCACAAAATTCTTAATACTCCTTCTCGTAGTAGACTGCGTGACAACTCGCTTTGATAATTATGTTTGAACAAACATCTTACTGCGTTCATCAAATAAAATACTTTGGCAGTGTGGCAGATTTTTTTAAACATAAACAAAAATATTTTACCAACTTTGTTTGATGGAAAATTTTGCTGCTGTGTTTAGTTTTCGAAATTTATTGTTGGAAATATTTGAAGTAGGGAATTTGACGGTGTGATAGGGACTTAACCGCGAATAGACAATTCCACAGTAACATCACAGAGCAGTTAAGTATTCCGAGGCGAAGAGACCCCAGTTCATGCGAACTCTGAACTCTATCGCCATAATGCTAGCCATCATTATTCCCAGTTGAGTATTTAAATTTAACAATTTGTCCACCGAAACAAAAAAATGCTGTTAACATGAATTTTAAGAATAAAAAAACTAAGTAATTTTAATTGTAACAATGCCCACGGTACGTTAAATCACATAAGTTATCATAGCTGTTTATAAGTCCATACATGTTACTTCCATCTTTTCTGAAACCCTGCTAAAAGTTCTACTTCCAAGATATTCCTCCGCCTCATGCAAACCTAGCTTAGAAAACCACACGAGAGGGCCAACGCGCCTCATTCGTGCGTATTCAGTGAAATAATATTTCGCATAAGAACTATTTATTGGTTATAGGTGAAATATTTTAATTTATAGATAAAGTGTAAGTATAAGTTCAATTAGACCAAAAATAAGACGCTTGTTGTGCGTGATATATTTAGAAAGCAACCAAGCACGTCTTGGGGTGTTTTTTCATAGGTTTGATTCAAAAAGTGTGAATAAACCGCGAACAGGCCCTAGTACTGGCACAGACAGGGAAACACTTAACGTGTTATGCTACTGGGATCAATGAGTATATTCCTATTTCAAAAACCAAAGTTGAAACCGGTGTCCCAGTACTTTACATCTCGGGACAGACATAGACGGTGTCTTAGGAGTCATTTACGAATTCTAAATCTAAATTTCGATACATTCAGCTGTTCGCAAGATATATGGGGTGAACATCTTAGGTGAATAATCCTGCATACCTATGCCAGCAAATATTTTTAAGTATTCATTTTATTTCTTAACTATTATTCACGCCCTCCAGTGGTGTTTACAAGAGCAAACAGTAAAAATGAAACTGTGGCATTGAGTGTTTATAAGTAAACTTAGTTTAATAGAAAAACGTTACGAATTAAAGTAAGAAATAAATATAGCTGTGATCAGAAGGAACTGTGTACTTTTTCCCCTTTCCCTTAAGGAAACTGCACTGGAAAACCCTAAAAATACAGTTTTATAACAATCTTCACGATTTTCTTTATTTATATCTCATATTTAAAGAAATTAATCGTGCAAGCCAACGTTGTGCTAAATCCAGTTTTACGACAGAATATTAAACACCACGTGGTCGTACTTTCGTTACATTACCGCTTTCGTGTTAGGAACAAAGTTTGTTCTTTACGTATGTTCTAACACGATACAAATAGGAAGATTTTAAAGTACAGTGTATTTAATGAAAATTTCAATTATTTGCATACAAAACGTAAGAAAATCCTGCACAAACGCGATACCAGTGCACCCTGGCGGCAAAACTTTGTAGTTGCCAGACGAAAAGCGCTGAGCTTCCCAACCAGAGTAGAATAAACCTACTTACTGCGCGTGCGTTTGTGGGCGGCCATCTTTAATGCGCTTGAGAGTTTACACCCGTCATTTTACAACCTAGTTTCCCGACCTACACGGAGGCCCTCGACCAACCTAGGATAGTGGCACAGGTATAACACTTCATCTCCGTGCGGATATTTCTTAGTTACCGTGTCATTTTGGTAGCACAGTATTTTGAAAATAATCCCGAACAGTTAAGGACAGGATTAAGCCGCTATGGACTACACTAGCATGATATTTTTTATTCCGTAAATGTTTTAAACTTAGGCCTACGCAGCTGGTCTAAGCAGAAGCATGTAGCCTCAAAAAAAGGTATAGCAATTTTGAAAGGTAACATTATTAGCATTTCTGTTTGGCGAAATAAAACGTTTTCGTATTTCAATA
Organism: Clitarchus hookeri; assembly: GCA_002778355.1. Lineage (NCBI taxonomy): Eukaryota > Metazoa > Arthropoda > Insecta > Phasmatodea > Phasmatidae > Clitarchus > Clitarchus hookeri. The sequence goes on from NQII01007414.1 coordinate 81,869, forward strand.
ACAAAGCACAAAAACAAGTTCCCGTGTCATAATAGCGTAAACCGTATTATAAGTCTCGTGAAACTTAACAGCGATCTCGCGTTGGTCGTTCAGGTGCAAACCTTTCAAAAGAACATCGCTGTATTACGATTTGTGCCAGTGCTGTTACAATTAAGAAAACAATTTGTTTACTCGAAGCTGAAATGATCACACGCCAAACATACTTTTGTCGCTAACGACCGTGTGTTACACGGCTGTTGATGCCTTCGGACACGCTTCTCGCTTTGTTGGTATCTTACCCAGAGTGCACTCCGTCGAGTTTTTGCACAGTGAAACTATGCACCACTTACATGCATATCGGTGTTCGGTAACGAAGCTGCAACACTAAATCACCCCAAACAACAAACGTATAACAGACGATTCCAAACACACGCGCCGCTACGGCATCTGAATTTTAACAGGTAAAAAACACGTACAATGACGTCACACGCACATCATGGCAGTGAGTCCTTTTCTTTCCCGCGCAAAATCGTAGTCTCTCTTGAAGTGCGTTATTCTCCAGTTAAACACGCGTCAATAAAGAAAGGAATTTTGCGTGGGCCTTAAAATCGACGACACTGTGACGCGGTAAGCTGGAAACAAACGATGCAATAATATACCTGTTGTGAAAACAGGATCTGAATGACGCAGAAACCGCGAAATTTCGCGTTCTGAACGACCTGCAGGCTAAACTCCACTATCCCGTGCATTTGCAAGCCTCGGCTGTCTGTGCGTTGGCTGCCGCCCCAGTGTGGGATCGGGATTTGGTCTTCGTCCCTCCGCAGGTCTTTTACCCGCCTCGGAGCTCGCCTGTGCGTGTCTAATATAGTCCATTTACGACTACTTGTGACTTTTCTGAAGCCCTCGTTAAGTTCTACTTTCAGGCCGTTCCTCTGGCTCGTGTGAACAAAGCCTAACCCAGTCTATAAAATTAAACCGACGGAACAACGCGCTGCTATAGTGCGCACTCGGGTTAATTGTATCTGGCATGAGAACTATCTCGTAAGTAGACATTAATAACACGCCTATTTATCTCCCTGTGTTTATTCATATCGATTATAAATGAAACACAAGTAAAAGTTAAGTTTAACCAAAAAATAAGATGCTTTGTTATAAAAAAAAAAGCTTGTAATATGAGACATATTTAGGAGGCGACGAAACGTGTCGTACATCGAGTGATTTCCAAAGGTTTGATTCAAAAAGTGTAAAGAAAACGGGAATAAGAGTATAAACTGCGATCCAATTGCAAACGTACGATAAATGTGCAACTGTTCGAAGTCTAGTTGTCTTAAAATGAGTTCGCGAAATTTCCCACTCGCAATGAATGGGCTAGAGAGACGGCCTGGAGCTCGCTGGAATGCTGCTGCAGTGCCGGGTAGAGCGGGGGTGGGGTGTAGGGGGGTGTAGGTGGCGCCCGCGCGTGCTCGCTGGACCCTGGAGGCTGCGTCAGGGGGGGTAGCACCATCTTGGCACGGCGGCGCACTTGNGTCTCTCTCTAGGGCGAGGTCGGTTCTGCGCGTGCACCTGTCTTGCACAGCGGCCAGGACCGCCAGCCCACACACGCAGCACACACACAACACACAGAGCACACACACAGCACACACAGCACACACATAGCACACACAACACACAATGTGACGCGACACTGCTCGGTGGCAGAGCTCGCCAACACAGGACCGTCCACGGCATCACACGCGATCTGAGGCTGCCGCCCAATACAGAGAGATAAAACACCCTTTCTCACGATCAAATTTCCCTTCAAATCACCTTAGAATTTTATTGGATTCAATTCACTTAACGCCATAATCGCGGCCATTCCAACTTGCAATTCCTTGAATGTCTTGTTTTTCTTCAAGATTTTCGTTTAGAACAAGTTCTATATTTTCTCGAATCCAAAACTTAAATCGCCTATCTCAGCTTTTCCGACGGTATTAATGGAAGTAACCTCATAACAATAGAGTTGTTTGCACACATTTAAGTTGTTACAAAATAAGGACGCATATTTTTGAAAAATAAAATGTACAATAAAAAAATTATTATTGTGGTTTAACCAATTACATTCGTGACGTACATGACTTCTAAAAAATAGCTTTTCGTTTTTTTCAACTTGTTTCATTAAAAGGTTTGTGATACATTTTCATATGGAGACTTGAAAGCTTATTGAATGCAATTCATTTAAAGACAAATGNTCATTAAAAGGTTTGTGATACATTTTCATATGGAGACTTGAAAGCTTATTGAATGCAATTCATTTAAAGACAAATTAAGTGATTTTTTTTTTTTTTAGTTCAATATTGAATTTAAGAAATTAAATTCAATAAACATTTGACCGTGTGAAATGGCCTTAAGCGTCAGCAATGAAAAAAACTTCCAGAAACGTCGCCACCTCTGAATGTCGTCTACCTATGGGACTTGGAGGTGACCAACAAATAATTGNTCATTAAAAGGTTTGTGATACATTTTCATATGGAGACTTGAAAGCTTATTGAATGCAATTCATTTAAAGACAAATGAAGTGATTTTTTTTTTTTAGTTCAATATTGAATTTAAGAAATTAAATTCAATAAACATTTGACCGTGTGAAATGGCCTTAAGCGTCAGCAATTAAAAAAAAACTTCCAGAAACGTCGCCACCTCTGAATGTCGTCTACCTATGGGACTTGGAGGTGACCAACAAATAATTGNAAAAAAACTTCCAGAAACGTCGCCACCTCTGAATGTCGTCTACCTATGGGACTTGGAGGTGACCAACAAATAATTGTTGGAAAGTCTTGTAGCGAGGTGCAATGCGGGCTCCTATATCAGTTCCGCTCGTACCCGAGGCAATGTTTTTCAACGTACAGCAGTTCGAAAAGGCTTATTACAAAAAATGTTGGAAAGCTGCACACTAATATTTATAGCACTGGCGATATCATGAAAGTGCCATTCCGCACTCGCCTGGAATGTTTTCTTTTTTTTTATCCTGTAAATCAGAGAAAAAAGGGAAATATTAGGATTTTACTGTTGGTTAATAGAATTGATTAATACCACGCAGAATAAATACATATTTTAATACGCTTCCGTGTCTGGCGCGCCTCTGTAAACTCGATCACTGGTTCGATACCTTCTGTCGCGGTGAGCAGCCAGTTTTATCCCAGACCGCACAGAGAAATTAGGACAGAGTGCGCGCCCGTGATGCGCAGGAACCAGTCCCCGTGCGCGATCAAAGACTTATCCGGCTCCACGTATTATACATTAAACAGTTTAGGTCAGTGTTTCCCAAAGTATGGGTCACACGACCCACCGGTGGGTCGCAGGCTAAAATTTGGCGGGTCCCGAAAGATATAATTTCACACATAAACATGTGCACGAGTTATAAATGTTATAATTGAGAACCTAGACACTTGCAATGCAACTGTCAATCAGACGTAAAATACTACGCAGAGTANGTTATAAATGTTATAATTGAGAACCTAGACACTTGCAATGCAACTGTCAATCAGACGTAAAATACTACGCAGAGTACGCAGTGAAAGCTGTAATGGGAATAAATAGAAAACAAATGCATCCTTCGCATTGAAAAATCTGATTTCTTAAAAACAAAATGATTTTNAATGGGAATAAATAGAAAACAAATGCATCCTTCGCATTGAAAAATCTGATTTCTTAAAAACAAAATGATTTTTAAACTAAATTAGTAATATAACACATTGTGTAATGCTGTTTGATTAGGTATCTTTTTCATTAAAATTGTTCTTTAATACTTACACTTTTTTAGCTACTTTATCAATCCTACTACCCTTCACTTCCTTATGCTACGTAATAATTACAATGTGAACATGATGGAACAGCGGAACGGAACGTTTCTCGCATAAGGCATCAAAGTGGTTCCTGAACTTTGGCATTTTTTTTAATGGGTCGCGGTTCATAGAACTTTGAGAATCACTGGTTTAGGTTATTATAAAAAGAAGTGAAAGTCCGACCGAGCTTCGAACCTACATCAGCAACCTCGGCTATACTAAAGAAATCGGAATCCTTTCAAATACATAGACTTCAAATACTGGACAACCTGCACAGATAAATATTTCATGTTTCACAGCTCTACCCTCTAGTTTCTTCTCGAGCTTGTTTTATTACGTTGCATATGCCATTATTGAGCGTTACAAACACCGTTACTATCCTAATTGCCACAAAAAATTCAAACAAACTTTCGAGCTGTATTTTCGAACGAAGGCAACATATATACAGTTTATATAAGACCAATAATTTGTTGGCAGTGTAATTCTTTTGGCCAAGCCAAGATGTTTTGTTTATTTTGTTAGATGAATAAAATTTAATGTCGTTGCTATTCAAGTTTTGTTTGCCCAACAAAATATTTAGTTGTGGCAACTAAATAACTATATGTTTGGCCCTATATAAAAAAAAATACATCGTTGACTGTTCTCTCAGCGCAGCACGNAAAAAAAAAAAAAAACAACAACTTAGAGATGTTTGTATACTTCCTCTAAAAAAATTGTAATGTAATTAAAATTAAATTTAAATTAGTAAGATAATGTTCTTCATATAAAAGTGCTCGTCTTTTGAAAATTAAGTTATGAACAAACTCGTTGATCGGTGTTTACCACGTGATTGGCAGTTTTATTGGTGTGGAGTAGTGGATCAATCTTGGACGCATGCGCACAAGACAAAAAAATCGGCCCATCTCATCTTCAGTCTATGGACCAGGTACTTGGCACGGGATTCCATCCCTCTTCCCTCGCCAGATTTGTTATTGGCCCAGAATCCTGTGGGGGCGTGTCTATCAAACCTGCAGTCTAATTGCAAAACTAACCGAAACGCACGCTTTGCAAGTCTAACGTGCCTTCGGATAAACTCACCACGCTTCAATGTAAAAAAAAAAAACCCCGGCATGAACGGGTAATTATTTCAAATGAGTGTATCAATTTACCTGGAAAAAAAATTCGGAGGTGTTCTGGACGCAAGCAGCGCGTAATAACACGAAACGCTCGCCCGGGTCGGCAATTCTCGCAAGCCAGACGAGAAGTGATGGATCGGGCACGTGTTTCGGGCCTGTATTAAGGATTATTAAGTCCCGTTTTCCTTCTCCTCCAAAACCAATTCCCCCGTCATTTTTTTTTTCTTTGCATTCTGTCGTTGTTTAATAACTCTCCTTTCGCGGAGAGAAATAAATAAGGAGCGAGTCTGAGCAGGGCGACATTAAAGCTATCAGCCGATCTTAGAAAATACGTGCTTGCAATTAAATCGCGAATACCCGTTCCCATTTATCAAGATGGCGACTGCAAAACCGAAAGCAACGCGAAACGCCGCCAATCCGGGCTTCGATTCGCAAACGGTGTCGACAGCTACCGAAGAATAAATTATTTTGTGTTACAAAAGCAGTGTGTGACNGGGGGGGGGGGGGGGGTGTAAAATTAGTTTGAAAGTCTCAAAATCAACTCTCGAAAAAAAAAAAGACGTGTTTTAACCTAATGAAAACCATAATAATTTATTTATATTACTTATATCGTTATATCGGGACAAATATGTATGCGCATCTGCTAGCTGATTCACGTAACATGAAAAGTAAATCGGTAACGCGGTTACAAATAAATATATTTTACATGAAATAATAAATTATTTTACAACATTTATAGCTGAAAACCTATTTATATGTTGGAAAGAAACTTTTACTTTACGATAACATAACAAAACAGAATTTAATAATATTTATATAGGTACGCAAAAATTATTTCTCACTAGCTATTAACATAACAATTTCATATCACGCTTTTGAAATATTTTTGACAATGAAATAATTATCTTTATTCACAGACAAAACACAACCAAACAAGATACCGTGACACCAATCATGCAGGGGGCAAGGGGGGTTAGATACTGTTACAGGCGGGTCGCTCTGTGAGCGTGCGAAACACGACTATTGACGCGCGCGCGCGCTATCCATTGAAACCGGAGACGAAACGGCTTTCCACAAAGGTATGTTTACAAAGCGTGCCCGTTATGCCTATCAGGGCTGGTGCCACTACCGACCTTGGGTATCGTATGTCTTCGAGACATCTGAAGAATGCTCTGGATTACTGACCTCGCTGCTCTCGGCTAGACTCCGGGTGCGGCGAACCTTCCAGGTCAAGGCCAGCGGCTATAGGAAGCGCGTCGGGCCTCTCGAGCCACGAGTGGGCGAATGGCTGGAGTTTTAGCGATAGACGACGAGCGACCAGCGGAAGGAAAATATGCTACTGCGAGCATCACAGCAGTAAATATTGCAGGCTGGACTATTGGAATAGATGTGCGAGTGAAAGTAATTACAAATATAAGGCAACAGACAGACTGAACGTGTGTTAGTGATGAGTATGAGTTGATTGACTATTACCAAACAGAGACATTGAGAAAGACATTAATTCGAGTTGAAATAGACAATAGACAATATTGCGCTCGCTGTGTATATAGTGTATATAGAATTCGGATACGCCCCTCGAGCGTCTTGTAACAATATAAACAATAAAGTGTTCATTTTTTTTTTTTTTTAATGTTACCACTGCCCCGAAGTTACATTAAGCCGTCACAGACCAACTTATTGAAAGAAAAACTGTGAAACTCAACAAAAAAAAAATTCGCGTTCCGTGCAAGATTACGCTACAACTAGAAATGTTCCCGATACTGGACACGCCCATAGATGTAGCAGAACACGACAGCGACCCCGTCATTACTCCAACGTACTACTTGATTGAACCAACCACCATAGGTCACCTCTCACAGCAGCAGACTGGTGCACTTTGCCGACGTTCTATAATCATGCGTGTAAGCTACGCTATGTACTGCTTATTTTCTGACAGCATTAATATCGATACGTTTTTGTACGTGTGTGCAATATATTATCTATTTATGAAAGAACCAAACCTGTCAAAAATAAGGTGATTTGTCAAAGATATCATTTAAAAAAAAGTGACGATACTAAAGGGGTGGCGCCTAAGAGGTATTTGTGCTCCTCCCATTTTGCACCTTGATTTTACACTGAATAAAATGAGATTATTCTTGTAACCAAGCACACACTTAATAACATATTATTATTTAATACATTAGTTTGGTATACCAACAGGAAATTTAAAAAAACTTAACTTGCTCACTTAGTTCCGATATTTATGCAATGCTTACTGGTGAGCACGAGGTGTAAATGTAACGCACAATACCCCAGCTCTAATGTAATCCCCTCCGTTAGATAACGTGTACTACAATATTTTCTGTTAAATTCTTGTTTGCGGCGATATACGCGTATCTCAGTAAATAAATATCCTGGAAATACGAATTTTTGCCATAAAATGGTTTTAAGAAAAAACATCATCTGAGGCCATATAATGTTGGTTTTTTATCGTGTTAAGTGTAATCGAAGAGAAAAAACATTGCATTTTTAGAGCCTGACTATGCAGTTTCCTTAGGACGACGGAGAAAAATATAACTATACGTCCGAAGTTAAANTTAAAAAAAAGTGACGATACTAAAGGGGTGGCGCCTAAGAGGTATTTGTGCTCCTCCCATTTTGCACCTTGATTTCACACTGAATAAAATGAGATTATTCTTGTAACCAAGCACACACTTAATAACATATTATTATTTAATACATTAGTTTGGTATACCAACAGGAAATTTAAAAAAAATTAACTTGCTCACTTAGTTCCGATATTTATGCAATGCTTACTGGTGAGCACGAGGTGTAAATGTAACGCACAATACCCCAGCTCTAATGTAATCCCCTCCGTTAGATAACGTGTACTACAATATTTTCTGTTAAATTCTTGTTTGCGGCGATATACGCGTATCTCAGTAAATAAATATCCTGGAAATACGAATTTTTGCCATAAAATGGTTTTAAGAAAAAACATCATCTGAGGCCGTATAATTTTGGTTTTTTATCATGTTAAGTGTAATCGAAGAGAAAAAAAATTGCATTTTTAGAGCCTGACTATGCAGTTTCCTTAGGACGACGGAGAAAAATATAACTATACGTCCGAAGTTAAATACGTTGGATTTCATCGCGTGCAATGAAGTCCCCCAGTTATCGCAGATCGAATTTGCAAAGCACAGCGCGACTACGGAAAACGCTGCAAGCCAGTTCAGCGGCGTTTCGCGTAGGGGCGATGGGACGCTAGGCGCCGCGTGTTAGTGTCGCCCCTATAGCTTCCTCGTTTCTTGGCCTTGAACTAGCTAAACAGCTTCAGTCAGATACATATCGCGTACCGTTCAACTTGCCACACATTTCCTGCGACTTCTACTTTATCGTCGCATTTTCTTTTGCATCGCATGGTTTTTTTTTTGTTGCAAAATGATATGTACAAAACCAGAATTTCACAGGAAATGTTTGTGTGTACTCGTCTTAAGGCCCCTGCCTACCCGGCGCTAGAACTGCGTTGCAGAGTTTGAAATACTCGTTTTTCAACGAAACTATTAAACGTGCGTCCACTGTGGTGATCTAACGAAAGAACACAAACATCATACGAGAGCTGTTGAGTGCTTTCAACACGTCACGCACATTACAAACGCCATTTTTGAGTACTCAGAAATGGCTAAAAACAAGTTTATTTTTTTTTAAAGCGCTGTATCTCAAAATGTGCGCGTCAGATACCTACAAGATTACTCAATGGACGCTGCATTGAGCCTTCCTCCACACTTCACGCCTACGAAACAACAGGGTCGCCGCTGAAAATCCCGCAGGTGCGCGCAGCACGAGAACACTGCCTGCCAGCAGAGAGCCTTGCGCTTAGCGGCGATCGCGCACTAGATGCGCGCGGCAGTGTCGCCCTTATCGCTCCCGCGT
>NQII01007415.1:0-93739 GCA_002778355.1 Clitarchus hookeri
CACCCAGTACCACGCTCAGGACGAGCTGGGCCAGGCCGCCTATGGACACGCCGAGCCCTTCCAGACCCACAACGCCATGCAGGTATGTACATGCACCTCTAAAGAGAGTTGTCCTGCCCTTGCACGACCCCAGCTGTAGCCACAACTCACTGTGTGTCTTTGTCGCAGGACGCCTTCGGCAACAAGATCGGCAGCTACAGCTACGTGGCCCCTGACGGCCAGGTGGTGAAGGCCGACTACGTAGCTGACGGTGCCGGCTACCGCGTGGCCAGCAATGCGCTGCCCGTTGGCCCCACTGCCCTGCCCGTGGCTCCCCTCCCTGTCGCCGACACACCTGAGGTGGTGGCCGCCCGCGCCGCCCACCTGGCCGAGCTGGAGGCTGCCAAGCACCGCAGCAGGAGGAGCATCGCTGTGGGATACACCCCCGCCAGCACTGCACTCGCTGCCCCAGTAGTGGCTCCCGCCATCGCCTCCTATGGAGCTCTGCCCTACGCCGCCCACGCCGCTCTGCCCTACGCTGCTCTGCCCTATGCCGCCCACGCCGCTCTGCCCTACGCTGCAGCCCTGCCCTATGGCGCCCATGCTGCTCTGCCCTACGCCGCTGCTGTCCCCGCCGTGCGCGCAGCTACCCTCACCACTGTGGTCAACAACCCCGGCCACGCCGTCTCCTACAGGGTCGACTGAAGATTACGTCCTCTACCTCTGCCATGCTTTCTATCCTATCCAAGAGTCATTACACTTCCTGAACTACGTCCACCGACTAGTTTTACCTATTTTATTTGTAAATATGTGAAAAGGAGTTGTGAGAGTTCAATAAACATTAAATAAATTCTGATTCTTTTTTTCTCCCAAAATACACCTACAGGGAGGGGCTGAATTCAACCGAAAAACATCGTGAAGTGATTCCTTATGCAACATCAAATGGAAAATATGGCATTTTCCAATTAAATTGAATAATCAGGATAGAACCGTCAAAAATCGTAATTTTAAAGTGTTCTTTTTTGCGAAGTATCAAAATCTAAGGGAGATCCAAATAACAAGTTTTCCGAAAATAGTATTATGTTATTGGGCTTTTCAGTTTAAGAGCAGACAGTAATTAAAAATAAAAGGTGTAGCCATCCTCTTTTTGAAGGCAAATTTTTTACCGCCAGGAATTATAAATAGTTGATGCTGGTTTATTGAGAAGTATGAGCTAATTAACAAAATCTGTGTTCTTGTTGCAACTGCCAAGTACCCATTGTTTTCATGTAAAATGCACATTAAACTTTCGGCAGCAGCGACACAGTTCCAGGCACATAGGTAACCAACACTTTCTGCAGGAAGTCACATCACATACTGGCCATCGCCAGAAACAAACTGGTAGCTGCAATACTGTAAACTTCTTTGATGTATGGTATACATTTACATGCTATTTACAGTAAGCAATAGAAATGTTCTCCACCTTCGTCTTTGCACTGGACACAACAGCATAACATACATGCGTTAGGATAGTATTACCTAAGTCCTAGGCACTATATCGCTGCAGACGAGATTTGTGTGAGTTTTGTACAAAAAAGATGGGTCCTGGGCAATTGAAACAAGATAACAATCTTTGTTAATTTGGTTGAACTGCCCTGCATTAAAATTTCATAATTGCTGACGGTAAAAAAGTTGCCTGCAAAAAGGGGGTGACCAACTATGTTATTTTCATTACGATGGGAGAGTATTAATGAGTGTGTGCTTTAAGATTGAAGACCCCGATAATATAAAACGGTGTTCGGAGAATTGTAGTTTAATTTCACTTCGTTTCCGATACTATGCAAAAATACATGTTAAAATCTCAATTTTCAAGGGCTTTATATCTCCCTTAATATTCAGTTTAGGTAAAAGAAAAAATGCCATATATTTCCCACTTGATTTTGCATAAGGATTCATCTCACGAAGTTTGTCGATTTAATTTCGCCTCATCCTGCATATCTTTACATACAAAATTGGAAAGAAACCCCAATTATTTTTTATATGTGTTAAAAATACACCCTGACTAGGTATTGTAGAATAGTTGGGGTTTCAATACTGAATTTACTCAATTTCGGAAACATGCAAACTCATGTGAACAAGTGAAAATATTTGAAAACACCAATTCGTCTCTTGGACACTGGGAAATAATACTTCAATGATTATTAATGCGGAACTTTTCCTATTGTGTTGATACAAGCTTGGACACAACTAAAAACTGCATTTAAAAACCACAAGTTTTTAAATTAAATCTGTGAGAAAAACACACCAAAATATTTTAATTACTTTTATGATGTAAATATCTATGTACAATATGTTTTTAATGTTAAGGCTATTAAGGGTGTTAGACCCCCAAAAATTAATTATTTTATTTTTGAACCAAACATTATTCAACTTGTACACATTATATGTAACACCTTTTTCCTCGAATAAAAATATTTTACATTTTATATTTTTTGAATATTTTGTTGTCAAATTCAAATTTTTTCTGTTTTGCTGCAGGCATAGTAACAAATACTAAGTTGTACAAATGAAAAAATTTACGAAGTAAACATACTGTGGGCTACCGCGTGACATATATATCACCACCAAATATCGATCCTTATATATATATCACAATTGTTAAGTATAAATTTTTTGCATATTTTAAATCTTTTTTAAAATGTATAAACTATTACTTGGTGATTACGTATATGTCACACGTTAACCCATGGCATTAGTTTACTTAGTAAAATTTTCCATTTGTCAACTAAGTATTTGTTATTATAGCTGCAGCAAAACAGAAACAATTTGAACTTGACATCAAATTATTAAAAAAATATAAAGTGTACATTTTTTTTTATTCGAAGAAAATGTTATCACATATGTGTACAAGTCGTAAGTGAGTGAAGATATTTGGGCAGCTCTTAAAAGCGAGGTCTTAAGAGCCAATGAAGGTGAAATGAGGTGAGCATGGAGCAGCGCCGGAATTAAAGGGCGGCGGAAACGGGAGATCCCCGAGAAAACCCGCCGACCAGCAGCATCGTCCGGCACGATTCCCACATGCGAAAATCCGGTGACTCGGTCGGGGATTGAAGTGTAAATGTTGGGCAATTGTTTGGTGCAAAAATAAAATAATTAATTTTTTCGGGTCCAACACTGTTAAGATATGGAAGAAAGAACACAACAGGTGAAAATGTTGCGACGAGTGTTATGTGGAGAAGTCTTAAGATTTGGCTGCAAATTTCCTTAACGCACATTAAAACAATTATCATAAAATTGTGAAACTTCGCATACGACCTTGCCATTCACCATTTCTCCTCACAAAGTACCAAAAACATTGACAGATTCCAAACCAGCAAATTACGACTTTCTGTAACTCCACAATACACCTAACTTATACATATTTATCAAACAAAGTGCTTAAACTTTCATTTAAATCTTCAAGAAGACTAAAATACACCAGTTACAGTTGAAGCTACTACACCTAGGCAGGGCTACGATGCTGCTTATACTTTCCTTACACACCATGTCACGAACTGTACTTTGAGACAGCACAGCCAGCTCAAGTCAAAATACTCTTGACTCACTCAGAACCGATAACGTTATCAACAATATGCTGATGGAAACAAATGATTTCCACCGATATTTCACAAACAGCATTTTGCTGCAGTTTTTATTATACTGCTACAAACATATACTTATGACATTTTCGTTCATTATCAGACTACATTTTGTAACAAACAATTTATATGCGGTATTGGTACGCATCTTTGAAAAATACATGATTCTCATGCAACTTTCTTCTTAACACAACTGCGATTGTGAGTTTGATTGGTAGAGGTTTCTTGACCTGAAGCATTGTAACACTGCGCTTTCGGTTAACAAACGAAACACAAATTTTGCTTTCAGATGTTATTAGAACTCTGAATCGTTTCTCATACTGAAACAATAAGCAAATCCCTACTTCAGAATCAACGCTATTTGTAAGACTTACGCAAAACATACCATATAAATATGACAATGCATCGTTTTTTTTATTTTTATGGTAACACTGTCATAGTGACAAAAAGAAAGGGCACAAGTTCTAGAAAAACGTTTCAATAACACATAATATGATTATGAAATTCCTCCTTATAAAATGTGACAGTGATGCAGTTGTTGGTACAACTTGTTTAAAAGACAAAGTATTTAAATTTTCGATTCCCATTAGGATAGGTATTTAGATTTAATTTCCGCAGTGGACATTCTGTGTACTGCGTTAAGTTTTCGATAACGGTATCTACCATGAGGGAAGAAATACACGTATTACAAACGGGGTAAACAACGTCGTAGAATAATTATGTTATTGTACGATTCCAGAGCAGGTAGCACAAGTTGCTCGTGGTTAATTGTGCACTTTTAAAAACCCTACTTTTCTGCCTCTTTTTAAATCCTTCCGTCATATACGACATTAGGAATGCCATGGACCTGAGCACTTTATTCCTAGACCGACCACATGAAGCTGCGAAATTGTTAGGAACAGAAATATGTTACAAAGTAGTCTATTATTATTATATGCATAAAAAATTACACGTAAAAAACCAAGCGCACTTTTAATATGACAGTGAAACATCGAACTTCGTTTTCATTTCATAGCTACAAAATCAACTGTACTGAAAGCACATTATAATATGCGCGTGCAGTTAAAATTAACAGGTAATTACGAAAGTGCTCACAAAACTGTTATAAACTGGGATCTCAGGTCGAAGATAATTTGGATATTATTCCATGAACGAAGCTTGCCAATATTTTTATATTCAGCTATGCCTTTCTCTTAGTCCACATTCCATGACTGCTGCCGAACTAAATCTTAAGGCTTTTGCTTAGAAATAAACAATTTTCATAAATTCTTAATAACAGAATTACTATAAAAATAGGAAACAATTTTCGGCATGTACTAGTAAAGCCACAAATACATTTATTTGCCAGATAAAAGCAAACAATTGTGTCTACTTTTAATACCCTCTAAATTAGGAATAAAATTACGTACATTTTTTTTAGAAGTGATTTCCTATATAATTTCTGACCGATAGCACGCTCTGAAAACCGTTAATATGTTCTAACGACGCGAATAACCTAACTGTACAGCCAGACATCTCAAACAGAACACTGATATTTAACGGGAAAGAACTGGTGATGTATTGGCTGTTGTGTAGGATTATGCAAAGTGCATTAAGTTAACAGGCGTTCTTAGCTCATCAGCTAATTTACATTCTCTCATTTGAATTTGAAGAGATAACGGCATTTTAAGGGTGACAGCAGCAGTACAAAATAGTTCCCTCGTACACAGGCTATAACACTGAGATGCGAGTAACAGGACACGATTTTGGAAGTAAGTGGCCTTGGGTACTACCTTGACAAAGTTTATTATTCTCCATCTTGACCACAATAACCTTAAATTCCAAAAATTAAAATATTTCAAATAACAATTAAATTTCTAAAAACTAAAAATTTAGATTTTATTTAACTTTGCATTATGTCACACATGCGCAATTTATTCCAGTTCGACGTCCACCATCTAGAATGTAGCATCAAGTTCCATAGCGGTTAACGTGTTTATGTAGTATATTTCACTAGTTTAGCTACTTTTCACTTTTTGCATAGTAAGAGCACTTATGTTGGTGTAGATAAAATGCTTTAAATTCTTTTTGTCTGCAGTGAATGTTGCTAAGATTATCTTCCACTGATGAATTACTGCAAAGCAATGTGAAAATAGTAATCACTAATCGCAATAACTTCGATTTCGGACGACCCCTTTTATTGAGATTAGAAATTCTCCACAAGTTAATTTTCATTTACTACATCAGAGCACCATACGAAAAAAAAAAAATTAACACATATACAATGCGAACAATTGTTCTAGTACATTAAAACTGAAATTATTTATAAGCTCTGAAAACCTCTCAACGAAACACTGAACAGAAGTAGGGTGTAGGAATAAGCAGACTTCCACATACTGCAAAACTCATTAATGTGAAGTTGTGCATTAATTACCACATGCTGCAAAATAAAATAACGCCAGAAGAACAGAATTTCTGGGTAACAATCTGGCTATAAAATATTATTAATAATGCTATTCACTCGATACCAGTCACTAAATTGGTGTTATTTTTATGGTATAATGCCTCTTTTTCAAGTTAAAATCAGCAAACGATGAGAAAATTAAATGCAGAGCACATGGGAAGATATACAACAAGTCTGAAAGAAGAGCTTGTAATATTCTCTTCAAAACATGCGTTTACTGAGGCTTCATACTGAGAGTGGGAGGAACATTCACAGTAATACACAGAGGAAGCGCACTTTCAACGAGCAAGCAATTGAGTTTCGTAAACAAATTCATCATCACTGGCTATGAGCTTTCCAAGTAATAACTGCATTAGATAAGTGTACTGCCTGGTCCACAAAAATGATTTTAATGGGTCCACTGTTCCCATATTCTTTCAGCATATTTGAGATGGCACTGATAATGTAAAATATGTCATCCAGTGCATTACTGAAGACTGAATCATGTAATTTCAATGCATTTTTGAAATTATACTTCTTTTGGCGCATTGAGGGTAAAAGTTTAGTGTGCAACGAATTTCGACAGTGAACGTGGTAGGGATATGACCCGACGCGCATGCGCGTATCATCTAGCTATACGAGGTGTGTTCAAAAAATAAGGTGACTGCAAATTTCGAGGGCTACGTACATTCGATTATCGATTGTTTTTATTGTTATGTTGGCACACATGTCCCCAACATATGTTGCCATTATCAGCCATTTTACATTGTTAGTTTGTTTGTGACAGATATAAAGGTTAGACGTGTTTTGGTGTGCTTGGCGATTTTTTGCTATCGCAAACAATGGATCAAAGAATCTGTATTAACAACACCGTAATCATGCCTGAGCCACCGTATTCACCGGAAGTGGCCCCCTGCGACTTGTTCTTGTTCCCAAAACTGAATAGACCCATGAAAGGACGGAGGTTTACCACGATTGAGGAGATAAAGACCTGGGAGACTTCAATGCCATACAAAAATTCGCATATCATAAGTGCTCCGAGGATTGGCAAAAAGCGCTGGCACAAGTTTATTATATCTGAAGGGGATTACTTTGAAGGGGACAAAATAGATATTGATGAATACATAAATATTTATCGAGACAAAGTCACAAAATAACAAGTCACCTTATTTTTTGAACACACCTCGTAATTATGTCAGTATTGCACAGTACATATAAAAATGCAGTTAAATTTTACAAATTAGCGAGAGTTAATTTTTCAGCGAAACACGGGCAAGTTTGTCATACTCTGTTATTAGGCCTAGTGGAATCCACCGACAGAATGGGTGGCGGTAACAAACGAGTTATTTGTTCGCAAGGATGAAACGTCTACCCATTATTTTTGTGCACTGCTCATGCCATCTTGTCCATTTGGCTGCACTAACAACCTCCAGTGAGCGCAGTGGAAGTGTTGAACAGTGTTTATTTAGTTTCCTGCTTTTTAGAAAATGTTCTAAACTAGAAAAAAATAGGTGCGTGTACTTATGTACGCGCGTTAGAAGTTATACTTCTTTGGCGTGACTAAAATAAAATTTTATTAGGTATGTAAATAGTTCATGTAAGTAGGAAAACCATAAAATGACATAAGAAATACATTAAATACAATTAATAAAGGTTTGATTAAAAAACATAATAAAATAAAATAATAATTACAAAAATTAACATCAAATACTTGAACTTTCAGAATTTTACTATACAATTTTTGTCACTAACAAATTTTTCACGGCACAATGTAAATAAAATTAATAAATAATATATATATATATTTACAATGAGTAACTAATATAAATGAAATGTTTTTCGATTTGCTTATTACATGAGCTGATTTTCTGTCGGTTTTAAATATAACTTTATGCTATGTTGTGTACCTTGCGTTTGTATACTAGTACTGCGGGAGTCCGTAACTTCATGTACCTGCGTGCACAACACGTTGCATATCACGAAGGTGAACGGAACTGGCGCGTCATTCTTAGGCCACCACTTCGAACATATATTTTTTTTTTAATTTAGTGATTGCTGTCCATACCATCGCCATTAATGCTGTTTGTGTGGCGTTGGAAATAAAATGCAATCACTTCTGGCAGCCGTTACTACACAATTGCTAATCTCCCAATGTTCATGTAGTTTGACACGTGTATGAACAAGTGACCATTATTGGCGCCCACGCACCTCCAGTTTATGGTGTCCTATTTGCAGACGCTCTCCGCATGGTGCGCCAGTTCTGTTCGCCTTCGTCATTTTGCAACTTGTTGTGCATGCAGGTATGTGAAGTTGCAGACTCCCGGCGCTGTCTCGCTAACTTCAATTTTAAAATTAAAAATACCAGATGCATTTTCCGAACCCTTTGCTACTATAACTTACTGTTTATATTTGCCCATACAGGCTGTGGTTTGAATTTAGACATGTAGTTTAGTTCGCGTAATTCACAAAGAGTGAATACTATTGACACCTGCTGGAATGGAGGCAGCACATATACATACACATGTTCGCATATCACTTTTCATTCGGCTAAAGTCACGCAGCAGTGTGGTTGGACTCTGGAGGGGGAGGGTGGGGATGTTTTACCGCGGATCAGACATATCTCTTAATGGAGAGAGCGCACGCGAATGTATGAAAATACAGTAATTTTGTTTACCAAAGGTAACAGTTTTTCATGATTTTGCACTTGTGGTGGGCGTACCTTTACGCTAGCGTCTTCTCACAGTATATAATTTTCCCTCCGCAAAACTTACTACACGTACATTATTTGCCTGTATAAAGAGTTTTATATCCGGACACTGGGAGCTAAAAATATCGCTGTACGTGGAGTAACAATATGGATATTTTTTCCTGCTGCCTAAATTTCTTAACGTGCTGATTTAAAACTTGGGAGGAAAAGTTTTTTTAATGATGAGCGTTTATGCATTGGTGAGGAGGAATGCATGGGATCCTTCACTGTGCATATCGCATACCGCGGGGGTAACGAAGTGGTTTTAACTCTGTTTTTGGGTTTTTAGAGCCACGATTACTTTATAGAAAGCTGCATAACACATCCGTAAACAGAACATTATTTTTTCGCCAACATAAATTTTAAAGAATTGTTTCGCTGAAGGGAGGCAAGAATTTTGTTTAGAGGGTAAGGGGAACTCGGTGATTGATTTTTCGTTAATATTTACCCCGAATCACGCTCTTTGTAAGCTTCTTTCTCGTGACATACATTTCCAGTATGAGGTTCTACAGTACTTTCGTTATCTTGCCTTTCGATTCGAATACCTTTCTTTCGTTGAATGGGATCAGCTTTGCAAAGCTGCGTTCGAGCCATACATTACATTTTTATTGGTAGTGTGTTTATGTGGAGAGCCAACAGCGATGTTTTCCCCATTCCAGCTAAACATGTGCAAATATCCTTCGAATATCCACACTCGTGGGGGCACAGGTCTTTACACTATGATGGAATGCAGATTGGGCCTCCACAATACCACTGTCATTAACCAACCCAGACCCTGACACGATTCTTGGGCATGACGTTTGCTGGCACGATGGTGGATGCTCATCCTGAACCATTGGTTTTGTGGGAAGTACAGTCGTATCCTGCTGTGAAGGAGACAGTACACGACGGTTTTTGGCAGGTAGGTTCTACAGCTACGCAGGTTTTTGCATGCCTCCGCAAGTTATCGCGCCTAACGAATGCCATGCCACATTTTACACACTTATATGACACTCAATCTGCATTATTCAAACATTCATATTTTTCGTGTCTTCGAACACATTTGGTGAATGCGAACGAAGTGTTATAATAGCGTCACGGATATTGAGTTAGCGCCTTTGCAAATTAGATCGTTGTAAATATATAAATGCATTTTATGAGCTTACGTATTCCTCCAGACACTAGCTGGTCTAAGCCGATACTCCAAATTTGAGCAGATTTGTAATTTCGAGGGAATATATATGTGTATAACATGCACGCTTGATAATATCCTACGACCTGATGTAATAAAATATCTGAACTTAACAGTCAGAATGCTAAAGGACGAGGGGTGAGAGAGCGATCTGTTACCTCTGGCATCAGACTAGAAACTGTGCCGAGGGTCGACATTGTTCCCGTTATATACTTTCCCCAAACCACCACGCTCTGGCGGACAATACTGAAAACAAGAGCGGTAGTGATAAGGGATTAAGCGTAAGTGAATAACTGGTCGGACTAAAGTGGTGGGGCGAAGGTAACAGTATAAATACTCAATTTCAATGGTAATTAAATTAGCATTAGAACGAAAAATGTTTTTTGATCGGTCTTGATTAAAGTTTTTAATACAAAAAAGTATTGATTTAATAAATCATGCATGTAGATATACCGCTGATTGGAATAATAATTTTTAAATAAGATCAAAAGTTACAGGTTTTTTTTGTATGTCTATGAAACCAATGTTTGTGCCGACAGCTCACTTTGCGGCTAAATCGACAGAATGAGCGAGTACCGACAACTCGCCTGGTAATGAAATCGATAAATTAACGCCACCTATGTGTTGAAAATATAATCCAATATGGAGGACGCCCACAGCACCATCTATACTTTAGAAACATAAACAAATATGACTGCCGCCTGGTTGCTAAATAGGCAGCTCGCCTGGTGACGAAATCGGCAATGAATACACTAACGCCCTCTAGGTGTTGAAAATATAAATAAATGGCAAACGAAAAAAACAGGATGGCGTGTTGAGCATAGGTAAGAGAGAACGTCAGCTCGCCTGGTGGCTAAATTGAGAAACTAGCACTGCATGGCGGGTAATTTGGTAATTAATTCACTAGCGCCACCCAGGTGTTGAAAATGTAAACAAACGACTAACGAAAAAATACTAAGATAGTTGCATAAGACGGAATGAGCAATGGTGAGGTGGTAAGGGGTTCGGATGAATATGAGTAGTTGTTGTGGGTGGAGGAAAGTCAAGCGTACATGAGTAATTAACCAATGAAAATCAATGGTGGCGGTGGAGGCCTGCCAGCTAAATGGTCGAGTGAAGACGAGTAATTTGACAATTAAATATATTGGAAGGAGGTGGAGGGGGTGGAAGCATGCCGACTAATTAACAAATGAGAATCATTGATACGGGTGGGGCGAACGCATCTAATTGTCCAAACGGATTTAAGTAATTAGCCAATGAGAAACATTGGTGGGGTTGAGTAATTAACCAATGGTTGGGGGTGGAGGGGGTTGAGCGAATATGAGTAATTGGATAGTTAAATATATTGAAAGGGGATCGTACGAAGGCAAGTAATTAACCAATGAGAAACATTAGTGATGCGGGTGGAGGCCTGCCGACTAAACAGCCAATAGCAATTCTAGGAGGGAGGGGAAGGGAGGAGGGGCTGTCGTCTGCTAGACACGGTGCTGTGGGAAACCTCCGGAAATGTAAGATTTTTTAAAAATAAATTTTCAAAAAAAATATTTTTAATAATTTTTAAATAATATACTTTTTAATAATTTTTATTAATAAAAGGTTTTAAATAATTTTTAATAAATTTTAAAATATTTGTTTTGCGATTTTTTGGGTTTTCAAGGTTACAGATCACCGGGGTAAAGATCGGCCAAGGTCACCGACACCCAACATGGCGGACAAGATGGCCACAGGGGGACCGGAATCAGCATGAACAGCTCCGTGCTCAGACGCCAGACGCCAGACGCCGAAACGCCCGAATCGGCATTATTATTCTACTGGCCTCGCCGGTAATCAAACCGTTTCGTTTAGGTTGTAAGGCTAGTAGTCTAACCACACCACCACCGTAATCCCAGAAAAGGGGGTCTCATGTCGACGTGTTGACAACATGAACCGACTGCGACCAGGCCGGGACATGAGCTCTATTCTTCCGCTGTACTAAGCATAAAATGGGGGAAGCGATTGGTCGCACGAAAACGCGCGAGCACGCGGGAATGTTTCAAAACGATACACTGTACAGGATCATGAATGGCATTGTAGGAGTCTCAAACAAGGCTATGTGTTTATTTTCCGTACTATTTGTCATTATGAAAAATTTTTTTTGATGTATATATTATGAAACTTTAGTAATAAATGTGATTTCTTGTTTTACCACACAATTTCTTATTGTTTTAATTCTATATTTTTCCTTTAATTTTTTTGTACTAAGCATTAAACAATGTCAATCACCCTTTGACTACACGAATAAGCAAAACATAATCACGCACGGAAATCTGGGTTAAATTATAAATGACTTCTTCATAACTTGTGAACAGATAATACTGTGTTCTGCCATATTTTTTTAAAATTAACTATTGGGATCTTTATTACGAAAATATTAACTAGATGTGATGTCAATGAATAAGAAATATAGATATCGTAGAGATTTTAATCAATGTCCACAACAGAGTAATACATACTACTACTTAAGAAGGGCATGCTGTCTGTAGCAATATAAACTTTTACCGTTTACATAATTAAAACAATTCTTAGTACTACTGTGTTTTGATTTATTGCAGCCATTTGAAGTTTCAGAAGTATTTGTTCATTTGGTTCTTGAGGCATCTAAGATATAGATAGCGAATAAATACACACAAGTGCCATAAAAATGTGCGCAACCTGTGAAAAATCATATGGTTACCGTAAAAGCCGGTTAAAGACACACGGATATACATTTTTTTAAAAATTTTATTTACATGAACATTGTCAAGGCGTTCATAAGGGAATACTTTTCATTCGAGAATTGGGATCAGCCAGAGCCTGTATCAAGGAACCACCCCAGCATTCACCTAAGAGTGATTTCATAAAACCTATGGAAAACAGCATCAAGATGAACGGAGCAGAAATCGAACACGAGTCCTCCAGAGTGCGAGTCGATTGATTTACCACTGTGCTAACTATTCAAGTTCCGTGCAATGACGCAAAAATGTAGCTCGTGTATAAAAGTTGCTGTTGCTCTTCGCGTGGCGTATACAAACATACGCAATGCTCACTAGGCATGAGTGAGTGAAGAGATTTGGGCGGCTCTAAACAACGAGGTCTTGAGAGCCGACGAGGGTGATTGACGTATGAAGTAACGCCGGAATGAAAGGATGGGGAAAACGGGAGATCCCCGAGAAAATCCGCCGACCAGCACGATTCTCACATGCAAAAATCCGGATGTGACCCGGCCGGGGATTGAACCCAGTTCGCCTTGGTGAGAGGCGGGAAGGCTAACCGCTCGACGACAGCGGTCCCACTACGCATAAGTAAAGAGCGATAGGAATACCGACAAGACGTACGAAGCAGTCGTTCGAGCAACTGACGGAGTTCAAGATATGCTGTATAATACATTTCTGAGGTAGAGTGGACGGCGAGTTAAACTACAAGTTGTTTGGGTCATTTAGACTTCACAGTAAGATTGTGTTGGGAGAAATGGACATGTGAAGGTACCCATCCATTGCATATAGGTTAAATACGACTCCAACCTACCACCAGGAGGGAGGACTTTAACTTTCAGACAGTCACAGAACAGAGTAAGCGGCTTCGTCTTCCAGCATCCAGACATATAAGGTAACTTCACTAGTGCACCAGAAGCATTTCCATAAGCCTAGCACAGGCAAATTTGCGATCCCGAAATCTTTACATGTTGTGCAGTCAACAATTCAAAAACGTCCTAGTTTGCAGAGGTGTCAGCACAGAGCAACGTAAAATGCTATGGACTGGCAACATACTATCTTTAGCGAAAAATCACACTTTTCTATAGTAATGTATGAAAAGCGTGCTTAAATTCTCAGCGGCACACATCCTATACTACTGGCATGATCGTATGAAGAGCCATCGAACATGATAACCATTCGCCACTGGTTATACGAGGGTCACTGAATGCACAGTATACCATGCTGAACACATCCTTTCCCTCTTGTGCTACATTTCCTCGTTGAGTGCCCAGAAACCTGCTTCCAGAAAGATAAATACTCACATCCACACAATTGTGGTTATTCAGGAGTGTTAACTCTTGCTTACACACTTAAGACGTCACCGGATACGTATACGTCGCCCACAGAATATTTCTGGGACTACATGGGATGCCAGCTTCCTCCACACCAATATTATTGATCGGAAGCATAATTTGGGCAAATATGCTTACTGCCTGATAACACAAAGAGTTTAATTTTATAGTTGATTGTACCGATACATGTAATTAAGCATGAGGCGGTCGACGAGGTACATACTAAAAAGTGCCTTTCTTCTTTGCTTCAGCTGGGCGGGACTTCTTTCTGGTTTAATGGTATTACCACCACTTGCTTACTGTGCCCGTATCGCCAAACTATTAAATTTAGTTTGAAACAAATGGTTCCTTCCTGGTGTGCACATTTTTATGGCAATGAGTGTATTTACAGGTAATTATACAAGATGATTAACACAAAACGCAAGTAAATGGTCGCGAAGAATAGATATAGATTTTAAAAACTGAGTAGAGATGTGTACCAAGTTTGATTGGAATAGCTGCTTAGGTCTGTCAATTAAAAGTTTGAAAGTCGCACACGAACGCAGCACATGATTGGCCAAGATTAAAGTCGCGGCACTAAAGACACACGTTCTTTATAGAAAGTGTCGATCGTAATTATTTACGCTTTAAACATTATCGTTAGGGCGCACCGATGATTGACGTTAACACAGTTGCTTTGTAAACACATAATTACGGGTTTAATACTAGAAAAGGACTCGATCATTACATATACCGACATCGTCCATTTTTAACTTCTCATTGCAGCCCCGGAAAATAAGAGGAAACTTCTAGGCGGCTCACTCATTTGTACACTCACCATTTACCCGTGTGTGACACACTCAAGTATGGTTGGCAAGTATATACAGAGACTAACACACCACCATCACCTAACACATCTCAGTGACACAGTTGGTGCCAGGCGGCTAACAGTGACGCCACAGCAGGAATGTAGACACCCCGTAGCACCCGGGACATGGGCGACTAGGAAGCGATACACAAGGTGCCGGGTTCCGACCTTGTGCGGCGAGAGAGGCCGAGCTATATAAGCCGGCGGAGCAGCTGGCCAGGCACTCTCACTTCGGCGGCCGATACCCCGACATCATCATGAGGACCCTGGTGAGTGCTCATTCTACAGCCACTATTAGAATACATCGAAATAAGTACTCCAGTGTCTTGCATGCATACCTTTCAGCACGTTACCAATTGCTTCAGTGGCTTCCTGCAGCAATGAGTTTATATTCACATTAATCATTATTTCATTAATCGACAGATTGGAAACTTCAGTTGCGTAAATTAGAGGTTATGATAAGAAATATCGAAATACAAACAATTTTCATTGACATTTTCGCAAATATTACACAACCTTTAAAAGGCAAATATTTCCAAGCTGCAGACGACTAGATTCAGGAGAAAACACAATAAATACGAATTTATAAGATTACAATTTGTATAATGTATCTGATCCAAATGGTAACCTTAGAGGAATAGGGAAATATTTCATACTACCATGCTCGCATAAATGTAGATATAGCTAACAGGTGTTCTTGTTTGTCCTGGGAAGGTTGTACTGTGCTGTGCGGTGGCCTGCGCCGTGGCTAGCCCCGGCATTGGAGCTCCTCTCGCATACTCCGGCCTAGGTCCTCTGGGGTACGGGCTGGGCCTGGGATATGCCGGACTGGGTCTGGGATATTCCGGCCACCTGGGCTACTCCGCCCTCGCCGCCCCCACCTTGGCCGCCCATGCTCCCATCGCCTACGCCGCCGCCGCTCCCGCCGTAGCTGTGGGTGTCCGCACCCAGTACCACGCTCAGGACGAGCTGGGCCAGGCCGCCTATGGACACGCCGAGCCCTTCCAGACCCACAACGCTGTGCAGGTATGTACATGTACCTCTCAAGAGTGTTGTCCTGCCCTTGCACGACCCCAGCTGTAGCCACAACTCACTGTGTGTCTATGTCGCAGGACGCCTTCGGCAACAAGATCGGCAGCTACAGCTACGTGGCCCCTGACGGCCAGGTGGTGAAGGCCGACTACGTGGCTGACGGTGCCGGCTACCGCGTGGCCAGCAATGCGCTGCCCGTTGGCCCCACTGCCCTGCCCGTGGCTCCCCTCCCTGTCGCCGACACACCTGAGGTGGTGGCCGCCCGCGCCGCCCACCTGGCCGAGCTGGAGGCTGCCAAGCACCGCAGCAGGAGGAGCATCGCTGTGGGATACACCCCCGCCAGCACTGCACTCGCTGCCCCAGTAGTGGCTCCCGCCATCGCCTCCTATGGAGCTCTGCCCTACGCCGCCCACGCCGCTCTGCCCTACGCTGCTCTGCCCTATGCCGCCCACGCCGCTCTGCCCTACGCTGCAGCCCTGCCCTATGGCGCCCATGCTGCTCTGCCCTACGCCGCTGCTGTCCCCGCCGTGCGCGCAGCTACCCTCACCACCGTTGTCAACAACCCCGGCCACGCCGTCTCCTACAGGGTCGACTGAAGACGATGTTCTTCTACCTCTGACACGCCTACTCTCCCATCCAACAGTCATTACACTTCCTAAACTACGTCCACCGACTAGTTTTACCTCTATTTTATTTGTAAATATGTAAAAAGGAGTTGTGAGAGTTCAATAATAAAATAATAATAAAGAAAATGTTATTTATATTCTTTTACTTCGAAATACGTTTTTATGAATAAGAAACACGTTATGGATGCATCACTGGAAATCGACAAAGATTTATATAAACTTAGAAACAATATCTGTGTGTTCTATAATAATCTAATTTCGGTATTCTGTTTAAAGAGAGAGAAAAATGGGAAAATTGTTACAATGACAGCTACTGGAAAAGTTTTCTTGTGGATTAATGTAATACTACTACACGAACTTATAGTTGGAATAAAAACTGCAACAAAATTTTAACTGTATTATTTGTAAACATATATACATAAAAAGCTGGTCAACGAACAGGCATAAGAAAATATTAATAATTATTTATAGGTCCCCAACCCAAAAAGTGTAATATCGAACCATTAGGAAAAAAAAAGACAAATCGCTAAAACATTACGGCACATGCTACATTGACAAGCCAAAGATTCACTCGTAAACTTGCACCCACTCAAAAACAGCAATTATTAATTTGTTAAATACTGCCGATATTGTTTTCTCGTACAAAATACAAATAACATATTCCGATTAAGGAAAATTTATATCTATACGAACAAAAGCATCACCCAACTGTGCCATCACATCTTCTTTCTTGCTGCATTGTAAGTACAGTGACGATGCACAAGAACCATATCAATCAAAAGATACTTTTTACACTTTCATGCAAATCTCAAAGAAGATACCAATCACATGCTATTTATATTTAAACGTGCTCAGATTCAGTACAGTATATGAAGGAGGCCTTCTTACGTACAAGCTGGCTGCTTACCATCCTCTTCTTTAGGTGTAAGTTTTCAAACCTATGCTGGGACAGCACAATCGGCTGATATCGAACTGCTAACTGTTCATTCACAAATTATGACTTTAGTTTAATCGAAATGCCACTTAAAATATTTTCCACCGATTAACACACAGTTTCTCGCAGTGTAACTGCATATCATTGGTGCCAAGTATATATTTTAAATAAATGGATAATGTGTAATTCTCAGTGTCAACACCGTTAAAATCAATTCTATATTATGTAGAAGTAAAAAGTTGATCAAAATATGGTTACTATTCTTGACCAAATTAATTTTTAATATCACTGCAAATATATACAGCAAAATCATTATCTACTTATACAACGACTCTGCATTATAATTCCCAACAAAAAATTATTTGAAAAACTAATCCTTAAAACAATTCAATACAGCACTTCTTAAGCAGTTCTTCACACCTGCCACTACATCAATTTACTTATTTACAGAATGGCCAATACACGGATAATTTAACTTGGAACTCAAATGCTCGTTTTAATATTCCCTTATTAGAATCCATCAATGACTTATGGCTCGCGTTACATATAAGTCAGTCGGAAATACTGAAGACTAGTGATTCGTAGTATTATTGTTAGTTACGACTAGCCTACAGAAAAACACATACTCCCAGTAATGCACAAAAAATTGTACTTACTTTAAAGAGAACACGAATACGTTGCGCTCGGATTTATTATTTTTTGAATTATGAAATTTTCCTTATAATATTACAATTACCAAAATCCTATCCGCGGGGAATTGTTACCAACATGAAAATCAAAAGATACCTGAAAAATAAATTACAATTTCCCCCCCCCCCTTTTTTAGTAACAAGAAACTACACTGGAACACGAAAATTATATTGCAGTACAATTTTAAAATAATACTATCATTGAAAAAAAAGTGGTACAATAATATATGAAGTATCGTCAATTAACGGTAACTTCCAATTTTATCGAAGCCCCGCTGAAGTTATACTTCCAGGATATTCCTCCGCCTCATGCAAACAAAGCTTAACCAAATCTAGAAAATTACACCAAACGGACAACGCACCGCATTCGTGCGCACTCAGTGTAATCATATTTTGCACAAAAACTATTTGTTAGTAGGCATTACCAACACACCTAATTTCTCTCTGTTTTTATTAATCTCAATTATCAATGAAGTATTATAATTTATAGATAAAATATAAATAAAAGTTTAATTTAACCAAAAATTATGTACTTTTATATTGACAGAAGTATACAACGCTTGTGATGTGTGACATATTTAGGGAACAACGAAAAAATTCATACAATTATGATTTTTAAAAGTTTGATTTAAAAAGCGTGAAAAACCCGTTCTTGGTACGATCTACTTACAAGAATAACAATTGAAACAGCTTACCTTATATGAGGTAGGTTACTGAATTACTTCAGAGGCAGCACTGCATGCCTTACGCCGTGAGCTCCAGTTAAATCCTTTTACACAATAAAGGAGTTTGCAGTCAAATAGTGACGGTAAGTTCTGAACTTTTGGAATCCCTGCGAACGAACACAATTCTGGAACTAACTCAAAGTAAATACAGAACAAGAGAAAACGGGGCCGGGAAAAGATATAGATGGAGGGAGGTAGTAGTGGGCGAGAACGATTTCGGCGACACTTCAGACCTTAGGTACTAAGACCGATGGGGGTGAAGCGACGTGAGTATGTCGCAGAAACGAAATGTAAGGGTGGCGGAGATGGCAGTACTCTGAGTAAACCTAAAGGCCAACGTCACGTTTCTCACATGCAAAAATCCGAGTTTGACCCACTGAAAATCGAACCTGGTCCGCCGTGGTGGGAGGCTAGTGGTCTGACCGCTATACCACTGCATCCCAAAGAAAGCGTGTGTGGGTGTGTGTGCGCGCACGCCAGCGTGTAATATCTTTTCCGCGATATTCAAAGACGCAAACCAAACCCCGTGTAAGTAGACTAAACACACGGCCGATCACTGCGGTACAGCCTAACTACAGGCTCACTGCAAAACATCAGATACTATGCTTCGGATATTAGCACAATGGATAAGGCCGTGGGCTTCTTATTACTTAACTCTGTTCCTTTTTTTCTTTTCTACAAGTCTGTTTACACAATTTCTAAATAAGTCGTTTACAGAAGCCCAACCTGAGCAGAAAAGGTTATACTCCATTACACACTAGTCAGCCTACTTACAATTTCCGGTACATTTAGTAGACGTAATAAAAAGAAACTTAGTCTACACCAAACATTTTTTGCCGTTATGAGTGACTGTGCTATGTCCTTAATCCAAGGGTAAGTTACGTAAACAGCACGATTTTATCGTGCGTTCATTATAAAATAGTTCTCCTATGAAACAACGCTTCGTACCAGCTTGTTACCAAATTATATTGCTGGGTATCCCGCTGGCAAACGTTGGTTGGACCTAGAGGTGTTAAGTTCTTCAAACGCTTTAACTACAGTATGCCACTTTTAAAATTAAAACACGACCTAAGTCATTAGAAAATAGTCTATTTGTACCATTAGGTTATTGAACTTATTGTATAAAATGAGTGAATATTGCACATTAGAGAAAATGTACAAACCTGTTGTACATAATATTTATTTTTAAACACAGTCCTGAGAAGTAAAATAAAAGCTATTTGTAAACCCAAATGAAGGTCACTTTGCTATCTATACACTAGTAAACATTTAGTGGTTGGATGGCCCTGCGTGTAGCGTAAAATAGTTGTGAGACGTGTGTGCGTATAGTCCGTTGTTCCTGTTTCTCTTACAACCTGCAGTGGTCTCAAGAAAATTGGTAAGGGTATTGAATTTGTTCCGAGTTGAAAGAGACACCTTTAAATTTAGCGGTTGGAGGATTGTCCTTAAGAAAAATGGGATGAATCATGAATGGGAGTCACGCAACAGTAGGTTGTTAATAAATTTGAAAATAAGATATCGGTTAGGAACATACCAAGAAAACTCATCAAAAACGTCTGTGTTTACAGGAAGAACGATTAATTTTGAGGCGCTCCTAAACTTATGCGTCGAATTGGGAATTGCTACCGGTAAGAAAATGTGTTCTGGGACAGTTCGCCGGGTGTTATATAGGCACGGCTATAACGGCAGGGTACCAAGGAACAGACCCCACGTCAGTAAAAGGAATCGTGCCGGCAAAACTGCTCTTCGCTAAAGAGCACCTAAATCAGAACCAGGAATTTTGAAACAATGCCATTTGATCAGATGAAACTAAAATTAATCTTCTTGGTTCTGATAATAACCACGGGGAATGGAGGAGAGCCAATACGGCTGAAGATGTTGCCAACACACTTCCCACAGTTAAGACTGGGGAGGCTCAGTTATGGCATAGGGGCGTATGTCTGCGAAAGGAGTCTAAAGTATTCAATTTATCGGCGGTACAACGGACACGTTTGTGTATAATGGCATTTTAAAGAAAAATGCCACAAGCAAAGCGCAAAAAAATATAGTAGATGGTCGACTGTTCAACGAGGAAGTGTAATGTGTTCTGAAGTGACAAGTGCAACGCACAACTAGACGTTCAACGAAGAACCGCCCAAGGCAATAACATTCATCGTTGGGATAAAGAGAGACCAGAAGCCTACTCCACAAATATTGTTTGAAAAGAACATCCACTAACTATCAGTTTCTGTTGTAAACAATCGAAGTATGTTCGCAGTCCAACAAAATCGATGCGTTAATTGGTTAAAGAGTTCGTTCTTTCAAAAATAACTCACTGGAATTTCCTCCGAATATTCGACATTTCATTTATCATTCTCGGTGATTTTTAATAACCTTGTATAATGTACGTGGCACGTACAAAAGCACAACCTAGCTTTTTTTTTATCGAACTAAACCTCGATAAAAGAAACTTTCTGACCTTGTTTCTAATTTGACACCTGTTTCAAGTGTCTTCCATATTTTATTCTCATAATATAACTCGACCAATACTTTCTGGGACAAACAGTATTTCTAAGTCTGCCGCCAGATTTACCGACAGTTTGGATGGTTAGTATCCTTCCACAATGACCACAAAAATACCTTCAATTGGACATTGTATTTTCTTTCGAGTAGAAAAAGGCATATATAAGGCATACATATATTTATATTTACACCATAAAATATAAGAAACTTTATATTCCTTTAAAAAAAAATCTACTATTTGAATCGACACACACACACACGCACACACGCGCACACACACACACACACACATGATGCTAGTAAATAATGGAAAACGTAATTGCAACACTTCATTTAAGACGATATTTTAATGTGAAGCTATTATGTGTTTGCCAGCTTTTCAAAAGTTTCAGTACGATTGACGGGATATTAACCTAAATAGCAGGAAAGTGTGTATGGGCAAAAAACACAGGGGAAAAAAAAACTACAGGGAATAAGAGACAGGCATCCTAACGGCACGATCAAACATACTCATTTCAAGAGTGTCCTACAGGAAATGGGAAGCGATGGCCGACACATACAACTTACGATATATTTTGCAAAAGAATGCATTATGAAATGTTCTGTTTGATTCCGTAACTAACATATTAATATTTGCAGCGGATGGATTTACGGGACTTCAGACACACAGTTTCACTACTTTTAGGGTTGTGTCTGAATAATTTTCGGCGTCTACAGACTTTAAGGTTTGAAGATTTTATGATGCAGTACTTCAATAGCAGATAAACTTCAGTTAAATTGGGGCGGAATATTTCTAAAAAAAGAACATGGAAATAATTTATGCCAAACACGCATTCGAAACACGTGTGTGACAATATCACTTTTTATCTTAAATTCCATTTCTGTGATATAAAATCCCGTTTATTAAATTACCACTCGCAGGTTTCATAATAATACGTACAAAAATGAACCATACAAATGACGCTAAGTGAAGCAAGGTGGCGCGATGTGATATCGCATCCTTGGCATGGCACGGGAGGAAAACTGCTCCGCGAGATTTCGGAACCAAAGTACAGGAGTAAAATTCAAGCAAGTCGACGAGACAAGGAAAATAATGAAAAAAATTAATGAGAGGGCTGTACACTCGCAATCCACATCGAAAGGAAATAGTAAATTTTACGCAATTGATTATGTATAAAGCACCGATATGCAATTCCGTGATGTTCTTACAATGCCATTTACCTTGTCAATTCTAACTTGTGATTATTATTTATTCTTACGAATCTGTTACTGTCAGGACATAGGACGCAGCTTGACCGTTGCAACTATAGAGCGGCCTTCCCACTGGCGCGTGTTTGTACGAACAAGGTGACGTCACATGCTCGAGAGTACTTCGAGACTATGTCCAAATTCTCACGATTCAGTCTTTTACACTACACGTTAAAATATGCACGACCCAATTGCCAGGGCCGCGGTGGTGTGGTGGTTAGACTACTCGCTTCCCACCTAGGCGTCCCGGATTTTCGCACGTGGTAATCGTGCCGGACGATGCCTCTGGTCGGCGGGTTTTCTCGGGGATCTCCCGTTTCCTCCGCCTCTTCACTCCGGCGCTGCTCCATACTCACCTCGCTTTTCACCCTTATCGGCTTTCAAGACTTCGATGTTAAGAGCGTCCCAAATCTATACACTCTCCTCCCGCTTGTCCGAGACAGCACGCTCATGGTCGCGGTGGACCAGAGTCTTTGTCGTGTTACAATGTCCTAAGTACTGTAGCGGGAATGGCCAGGTTTTATCGCAAACAAGCTTCCCTCCTCCCGTGCCAATCACGGGCATCTGTTACCACTGCCCATCACTTCCCACTCCGCAACACCGCATACGGACGAGGAGGATCGCCTCAAGACGGATGACACCGGGCATGCCTTACTAACTACAAACAAGGGCTTTCCGCAGCCCGCTGTAACGTCAGGTATGATGTAAGGCGCGTGAGTTGAACCTGCGTACGTCTCTCCCATGCAAATGAGGAAACTTGTACAAACCTGAAACTGATAAGCCTGCTGCGTCATTGATAACACGATAACAGCTCTGGGATGTGAAATACCATCAAAGAGAGAAGATAAACAAATAACAGATAAGAGCTCCCAAGTTAAAACTTCTTTTCCACAATGTTATTTCTTAAGGGAAAAACAGTTAATCGCGGCACGTCACGTGTCATATTAACTAGTGCCACTGAGAAATTTTCTCATAACCTTGAAACATAAAATGAGAACCACTGAACCGATTTCGGTCGAACAAACTTTATTGACATTTATGCATTATACACAAGCTCTACATGACCAACAATATGCAAATTGCCACTTGTACCAAAACATTTTCTAAAAATCCATATTTCATCACAAAGCTCAAACTTCATCTTCTTACGAGAGAACAAAACAGGTGATGAATAAACACTAATGAAAGCAGTATAATTAATAACGCCTTAACAAACACGAGGCAGTCGAAATACCGCTTTAAGCAGGGATTACGATCACGTTTCACGTAAAACGTAATGAGTAACACGTTCACAAACGCCGGTTAAACCTTGACTAATGTGATTAAAGGAGACCTATTACGATCATTTCACGTAACGTTCACGTGATGGAAAAGCTTGTCAATGTCTAGCTTTCGCGTGATACGTGTGAAACGTGGATCCCCATCAAGGGACCTTGGTGGCCAATACCAATATGGACGATGTTGTGTTCTCTTTGCTTTTCATGGATTTGTTTTTATTTTCGCGATGTCGTCTGCTCACGTTTATAATTCACATGCTGCATATATAAAAGATTCTCCCGAAAATGAAGATGGAGTAGTAAAAGTTACACTGGGATTATTTGTAATTTTTTTATTTGTAAATATTTTTAGAGATTTACACTGCCAGAGTTACTTAATTTTGTTTCTTAGAGATGTAAAAATGCTTGCATGAAATGCAGCAAGTATGTTTACCATTAAGTTTGCAATTTTCAGTAGGCCTATTTCATAAAAAAAAAAAACAATTTAATTTTCTCAGCAGATCAAATCTTATAACATGGGATTTTTTCCATGTACACAGAAAACATGTCTTGTACAACTTAGAATTTTTGAGATTTTTCAATCTGAAAAGCAACAATACTTATCTCCAACATTTCCATTCAGTGCACAAAGGTTACGTGCTTACGTGAAGCATCATAACATAGCACACAGAAATACAACGTCTTGCGTACACGTGAAAGTGCAGCGTGATGCGTGTTACGTGCAACGCGAAGTATCGTAATCCCGGCCTTGTACAATGCAGGTGCGCCGCGTGATGAATCGCATCTCCAGCCGCCAGCTAAAGTCACGACACGGCAAGTGACTGACTCATCTTGTGATGGTAGTCCTGCGGGCTGAACACTTAACTCCCCGACAGCAATCGTTATGCTTCGTAGACATAACGAAACACACAGCGAATGTAGTAATTACGAACTGCACCGCGGTACGCGTTTCGTTTAACTTCGAAGCATATAGAACTTCTGTGACGTCACATAACAAACCAAAACACTAAAAATAGTTATGTAAATTTTATTTAGTAATTTTGTCGCTTCCGAGTGTGCTACACACAGTCAAAATCGCTTCACAGCGAACCGATCTTGCGATATGTGATGTTCGTAATCAGCCCGCAGGAGTTGCCCGAGATGTCGACACGCTTCTTTTCTATAAAAAAAAGTAGGAAGGGGTACACAGAGGGTCCACGTACGGCCTGACAGTTCCGTTACGTCACAGCTTCCACGGCTATTCAGTTAGTTATCCCGTCGGACAAAGTACAATGCTTGACGATCTACACTCACTTCTTGCAAAGCCACCTATGCGTAGTCAGTTTATTTAAGTGAATAAATACGAAATGTATTGGTACTTCATTTTATTATTAGTTTTACGTTAGTGAAAATTATAGTTGATGTTATATCATGCATGATATGGAAAATAATATATTAAATTGAGAATATTGCGGAACAAATATGGTGTCCGCGGGCAAGTGCGTGCGTGTCGTCGTTGCCTGGCCACACACGCGGCAAAACACGCCGCGCAAGCATCCAGCCTATTGTAGTGTAATACATAGTACCATTATTGTGTCGCGAGTGTTGTGCATAACATGGAATAATATAGTGAAGTGATCATTGTGGAGGTGCAAAAACACCCGTGTCTATACGATAAAGAAACAAGGAATATAAAAACAGAGATAAGAAGAGATATTCTTGGATGTTGATATCTGCGGCTGCAGTGGGAGAAGCGTGGGCCGAGTTGGACGCAGAAAACCAATCCAAGTGTGATAAGTACTAGTAGTACAAACAATAATACTCTAGTAGTTATTCGTAAATAATGCATATTATGTTATCCTCATCAATAAATTCCATTCATATTATTCATAGTTGTAACCTAAGATCGCTTATTGATGGTGTAGCCAACGTATTGTTAAAAAGGCATCCGTACGGTCCATTTTATAAAGTTTGAATACGCACTGCTAGACTCCATAATGTTACAAAGCGAAATGTTACATAGTCTATGTCCTTCAGGAAACTCTGCACCAAATAAATTTTGTGTGAAAATGTTACAAACAAACAAACTGCTCATCCTTATAACAGTAGTTATATATTGCAGTACTTTAGTACATAGCAATGTGTTAATGCACTTCTATATATGTAGTACAAAACGACTCATGATGACTATAATCACGTAATAAAGAAACAATGAGCGGTTATTGACTTGTCCACTGTCGTATTGAATGACCACAAACTCGAAACGCACTGCTAATTCAGCTAGTATAACTATGTCTGCAAGACAGGTATCAACAAAACATTCAACCTGTTCATTTTCAGACTACAGTCCCCATTTATTCAGGGATGTTTGCACAACAATCTTGCCACGGCACGTCCCCTTAGCAGAACAGAAACAATAAAACTTACCTTAATGTTACTGCGAGTTTTCCTTCTGCACTAACACATTCCCTCATTTATGTTTTTCTTTTTTATATCACGTCTTTCACAATAGACATTCTGTAATATTCGAAAATATTGTTCGGATTTTCTTTCAGTTTCAGTTTCATTGGCTAATTACCCCACCAACAACCAATTACTCACCTTCGTTCTACCAATTAATCGGCAGGTCTACATCCCCACCACCCCTCACCTATACTCATTCTGCTATCTTGGTTTTGTTATCGTTTGTAATTTGTATATACTTTCAAAACATAGGTGGCGCTAGTGTATTAATTACCTATTTCGTCACCAGGTAGCAGCCATATTTTTTTATGTTTTTAAAGTATAAGTAGTGCTGTCGGCGCCCTCCATTTTGGATTCTATTTTAAACACACAGGTAGCCTTAATTTCTCGATTTCACTGCCAAGCGAGCTGTTGGTACCCTCTCATTCTGACAATTCAGCCACAAAGTGAGCTGACGGCACTCACATTTGTTTCATAAAGACAAAAAAAACCTATAATTTTTCATCCTATTTAAATACAAATATCTTTCCAATCAGTGTTATACCTACATGCATAATTTATTAAAAGTATACTTTTTTGTTTTTTGTATTATAAACTTTAACTTTAAAAATCATTTTCCATTTTAATGCTAATTAAATTACCATAGAAATTGAGTATTTATTGTGTGACCCCTCATCACACAAAACTTAAGTCCGACCAATTATTCACCCACGCTTAATCCCTTACCACTATCGTTCTTGTTTCAGTATTGTCTGCCAGTGTGTGCTAGTGTGGGGAAAGTATATAGTGGGGAAAATGTCGACCTTCGGCACAGTTTCTCGTCTGATGCCAGAGGTGACAGATAGCTCTCTCTCCCCTCGTCTTTTAGCATTCTGACAGGTAAGTTCAGATATTTAATTACATCAGGTCACAGGATATTATCAAGCGTGCACGTAAAACGCATATATTATCCCGCGAAATTACAAATCTGCTCAAATTTGGAATATCGGTTCGGGCCAGTTAGTATCTGGAGGAATGTAACCTCATAAAATATGGTACTAGATCTTGTATTTTTTTAATGTATATATTTACCACCTAATAAATGTGCAAAGGCGTTACCTCAGTACCCGTGACGCTACTGTAACACTTCGCTTGCATTCACCAAACGTGTTCGATGAAACGAAAAGTATGAACGTTTGAATAATGCAGATTGAGTGACATATACGTGTGTAAAATGTGGTATGGCATTTACTAGGTGCGATAACTTGCAGAGGCATGCAAAAACCTGTGTAGCTGTAGGACCTTCACCCACCAAAATCCATAGAGTACAGTCTCCTTCTCAGCAGCGTACGAGTGTACTTCCCACAATACCAAGGTTTCAGCATGAGCATCCACCATTGTGCCAGCAACCATCACGACCAAGAATCGTGGCAGGGTCTGGGTTGGTTAATGTCAATGGTTTCGTGGAGGCCCAAACTGCATTCAATAATAGTCTAAAAATCTAGGCCTCCACAACGAGAGCGGGTATTCGAAGGATATTTGCACATGTTTAACTCGAATGGGGGAAAACATTGCTGTTGGCTCTCCACATAAACACATTTCCAATAAAATTTAATGTATGGCTCAAACGCAGCATTGAAAAATCGACCCCATTCAACGAAAGGAAGGTATTCGAATCGAAAGGCAATATATCGAAAATACAGTGAAAACGGCATACTGAAAAAAAAAAGGTATAGGCGTGCGTATGCAAATAACAGAGGTATGGAACCAATCANTACAGTGAAAACGGCATACTGAAAAAAAAAAGGTATAGGCGTGCGTATGCAAATAACAGAGGTATGGAACCAATCCGAGTAAAGCGATGCGGTCGGCAGCTAGATCGGTTACTGCTGCTACAATGGCAGGTTATCAAGATTTAAGTGAGTTTGAACGTGGTGTTATAGTCGGCACACGAGAGATGGGACATAGCATCTCCGAGGTAGCGATAACATTTGGATGTTCGCGTACGACCATTTCACGAGTGTCCGTGAATATCGGGAATCCGGTAAAACATCACATCTTCGACATCGCTGCGGTCGGAAAAAGATCGTGGATGAACGGGACAAACTACGACTGACGAGAATCATTAAACGTGACAGACGTGCAACCCTTTCTCAAATTGGCGCAGATTTCAATGCTGGGGCATCAACAAGTGCCAGCGTGCGAACTATTCAACGGACCATCACTGATATGGGCTTCCGGAGCCGAAGGCCCACTCGTGTACCATTGTTGACTGCACGACACAAAGCTTTACGCCTCGCCTGGGCCCGCCAACACCGCCATTGGACTGTTGATGACTGGAAACACGTTGCCTGGTCTGACGAGTCTCGTTTCCAATTGTATCGGGCGGATGGACGTGTACGGGTATGGAGACATCCTCATGAATCCATGGACCCTACATGTCAACAGGGGACTGTTCAAGCTGGTGGAGACTCTGTCATGGTATGGGGCGTGTGCAGTTGACGTGAAATGAGACCCCTGATACGTCTCTGACAGGTGACAGATACGAAAGCATCCTGCCNATTCCGACGGATGTGGACAATTCCAGCAGGACAATGCGACACCCCACACGTCGAGAGTTGCTACCGAGTGGCTCCAGGAACACTCTTCTGACTTTAGACACTTCCATTGGCCACCTAAATCACCAGACATGAACATTATTGAGCATATCTGGGATGCCTTGCAACGTGCTGTTCAGAAGAGATCTCCCCCGCCTCGCACTCCTATGGATTTGTGGACTGCCCTGCAGGATTAATGGTTTGAATTGCCTCCTGCATACCTTCAGACATTAGTCGAGTCCATGCCACGTCGTCTTGCGGCACTTCTGCGTGCTCGCGGGGCCCCTACACGATATTAGGCAGGTGTACCAATTTTTTTGGCTCTTCAGTGTATATGTTACGAGTAAGAAGCATACAAAGAGCGTGATTCATGATAGATATTAATGAAAAATCAATCACCGAGTGCCCCTTACCCTCTAAACAAAATGCTTGCCCTTCCCCCCCTCCAAAACCTTTGTTTAAAATTAATGTTGGAAAAAATCATGTGTCGTGTACGGATACGTTATGCAGCTTTCTATAAGTAGTCATGTCTCGAACCCCCCCCNAATCATTGCTCGAAAACCCCCCAAACAGAGTTAAAACCACTTCGATACCTCTCACAGTATGCAATATGCACAGTGAAGATCCCATGCATTCCCCCTCGCCAATGGAAAGACGCTCATAATAAAAAAAAACATTTCCTCCCACGCTTAAATACAGCACGTTAGGAAATTTGGGCAGCGGGAAAAAATATCCATATGGTTAGTCCACATGCAACGATATTTCTAGCTTCCACTGTCCGGATATAAAACTCTTTATATATGCAAATAATGGTATAGTAAGTTTTGAGGAAGAACACATTATATACCGTGAGCAGACGCTAGCGTAACGGTACACCCACCACAAATACAAAATCATAAAAAACAGTTACCTCCGGCACAAAAATTTCTGTATTTTCATACATTCGTGTGCACTCGCTCCATTATGAGATATATCTAATCTGCGGTACAACACCCCCACCCTCTCCATCCAGAGTCCAACTGCACTGCTACATGACTTTAGCCGAATGAAAAGTGACATGCGAACATGTGTATGCATATGTGCGGCCTCTAATACAGCAGGTGTCAATAGTATTCAGTCTTTATGAATTACGCGAACTAAAACATAGTTTTATTCCCGATATGCTAGTCCACCATGCGGATTTATACCACAATACGAATTCCAGCAAATATGCGCATACAGCTCTCTTTCACCACCTTTCAAACTCGGTATATGGCTCGAACTCCACCTAAGTTTTCTTTTCGTATAAACAATACGCTACATAATATGTTCACAGAAGACGAGGTAACTATGGTCGATACTAGCAACGAACAGCGTGCCATACAATCGGATCGTATGAAATATACACTTTCTAAACTGACACGTGAACTTAACGACTATTTTTGGCGTGATTTCACGCTGAACGCAGAGAGAAATCACACACGTGTGGCCATAGCCTACGATGGACTGCAGAGTCGTCATGCTTGTCGCAACACGTGAGAAAAACGTGGTTTTCATGTATCAGTCGACAGACCCAACGAGGAACAAAACATTCTGCCAAGCACCCGATATGCAGGCCTTGGATCGAGTGGCAAAGTCAGACCTTCAGGTTCACGATGAAAAAGTGTATTTAATGAACGTGCACGTATCACAAAGGAAGAAAGTATTCTTTATGGCATGGTTCATGGTCATCGTGTGCGTTAACAATCCCGGCGTACACGATGACCATATACCGTGCCANATATATATATATATATATATATATATATATATATATATATATATATATATATATATATATACAGTGGCTCACATTAATATTCGGCCACAGATGATTACCGCAGTTTCATAGCCTTATGTTACATTAGAAATGAAGATTAACATAAAACATATTGCACAGTCATTCTTGTGTGCTTGAAATGAAATGCGATAGTAGCCAATAACTGAAATGAGCAGTGCAAGTTAGTGAAACACAATATTTTGTCGTCGCGTGCTTCATAAGTACGTCACTTTAATATCAGGCCAGTTGTGGTGGACGCGTGGCACAGGCACGATGCACATTACGTTCGTACCTCGTGTAATTCCCTGCACGCTCTCTGCGCTGAGAGATTGTATTGGGCAGCTCTGTTGGCTGCGTCAGTCAGGCAAATGGGACGCAGGGGCAAGAATACAACGTTTGAACAGCGGAAGCTGGTAATTTTTCATCATGCAAAGAAGAAATCTCAACGAGAAATTGCGGAGCACTCGAATCTGCCGAGGCCCACTGTCGGAGACATCATAAGAAGGTTTCAGAAATAAGACAGATTAGATTCGGTACCTAAAAAAGGACAGCCAAAGAAACTAACCCAAAGAGAAGAATATCTAGTAATCAGGAAAATAAAGAAAGATCGAAAATTAGTACTTGCAAAAGTACCACGGAGGTACTTAATGAATGTGGAAAGAACGCCCATCCAGAAACCATACGAGTTATCAGAAGAGCAGGATATAATGACAGGGTATCTAGAAAGAAGCCTTTCATTAATTAGGCAAATAGAAGAAAAGACTTACGTTCGCAAAAGACCACGCTGACAAAGATGAAATCTGGTGGAATGATGTAATTTTTGCTGATGAGACGAAATTGAATGTGTTTGGTTCAGATGGTAGGGTAACAGTATGGCGCAAGCCAAATGAGGAGCTAAAACCTGGGAACATACAACCTACTGTGAAACACAGTGGAGGTAGTATTATGATCTGGGGTTGTATATCTTCAGCAGGTGTTGGAGCGGCTGTAAGTTGATGGAACAATGAAAAAGGATACGATCTCAACATCCTGAAAGCAACCCTACACAAGAGGGCTGATAATCTGGGAATTAGGAACACGTTTAAGTTCTACCAAGATAATGACCCAAAACACAAGTCGTACATTGTCAAGAGCTGGCTTTTGTATAACTGTCCCAAAGTCATTAAAACACTTCCTCAATCACTCGACCTGAATCCCATAGAAAATCTGTGGAATGAACTCAAAAGAACACTGCGTACTACAACAATTAGGTCCACAAAAGAATTACAGAAAAGGTTCAAGGAATGATGGAGTAAGATTGGCTACGAATGTACCAGGAAAATAATTGCTAATATGCCACAACGCCTGCGAGAAGTAATTTAACAGAATGGCCATGCTACCAGGTACTAATTAATGTTTGTTTAATTTGCAAAGAGGATTATGTTTGTGTTTGAATGATGATGGCCGAATATTAAAGTGGCGTACTTATGAAGCATGGGGTGACAAAATCATATCGTTTGTTAAGTTACATTGCTCATTTTCGTTATTGGCTACCGCTATATTTCCTTTAAAGCACACAAGAATGATTGTGCAATATGATGTATGTTTATCTTCATTACTAATGTAACATAAGGCCATGAAACTGCGATAATCATAGTTGGCCGAATATTAATGTGAGCCACCGTATACACGTACACGTTCTACTTTCTTTATGTACACGTTTTTCATCATGAACCGAGCTTTAAGGGTCACATGCACAGTAAAGACGGCCGCGTACCTGGAGATACAGTATTTCCATGTTTGAGGCAGGGAAACGCCGGAGCGATAAAGGCTACAGTGATGCGCATGAGGTGCATCCCATCGCCACTACGCTCAAAGCTCTGAACTGGCGTGCAGTGTTCTCGCCGTGTTGCGTGTAGGCCTACCTGTGGGGATTCTAGGCGGCTACCCTATCATGTTACTGGTGGAAAGTCTGTACCAAATTTAATACAGGCTCCTAGCCAACATTTGCTCGTGCTCAGGAAATATGTTTTGAGATACAGCTGGTTGAAACACGTGTTTTTAACGGTGGTGGGCAAGTTTATATAATGCGTGCTAATCTTGAAAGTGCCACTCCATCGTCATCATGAATGTGTTTTATTTTCACACGTAAAAATATTAGGGACAAATTTAATATTTTCGCAGAAAAAATAAAGAAACACAAATCAAACATTTTGTAACGCCGTTGAAGCGCCAGGTAGACGACCACCTTAACTTGTATTCCGAGTCGAAGTGTATCGTTTACTCAACGTTTTAGACAAAATTATAAAAAAAAACTTAAAATCGGGTAAATGTTTTGCACACAACATTGTTAAGGCATAGTCTAATAGCAGTTTCTTCACACTTTTTGAATCAAACCTTTGAAAAATCACCACATGTATGAAGTGTTTGGTTGTTAGCTAAATATGTCGTGTATCACAAGTGCTTTATACTTGTTATAAACATACCTTATTTTTGGTTAAATTGAACTCTTACTTATATATTATCCTTAATTTATAACATCTCATTTATAATTAACATGAATAAAACAGGGCTAAAATAGGTGTGTTGGTAATGTCTAGTAAGAAATAGTTCTTATGCAAAATATTATTACACTGAGTGCGCACGAATGCGGTGTGCTGCCCCTTTGGTGTAATTTTGTAGACTCGGTAAAGCTTTGTTTGCATGAGACGGAGGAATATCCTGGAAGTCGAACATTAACAGGGCTTCAGAAAAGTGTGAAATAACCATGAATGGCCCACAGTCAGTATCTCAGTTGAAGGTCCACTCCAAGTGGACTACATAAAGCAATGCATGTGGATCGTGGATTACGTACTGGTCACGACTGTGTGCGAGTGAGTTTACTCAAATAATGCTTCCAAGTAAACAGCGAGCTTATGGCCCAAGCAAACGACAGCCCGAAGAAGTGCTATAAGCAACAGAAAGACGAATTTTTAGTAACCGACTACTACAGATCCAAATTGTACTAACTACTTACCATAACCGACTGTTTCCTGTCGATAGTAACTAATTTTAAATGAATAAAAAATAGAGAGTTAGTTTTTTTATTTAAATATTTTTGAGCCCTTTACACATTAAAAAGAAGGAACTGCAAGGGCCGTGAAATTTTATGTATCTATTTCTGTATATTGTTACGTGAAAAGCAAAACTAGTACGCAAGTTCTAACGAAGGTAAGAACATTATTCCACTAGTCTCTCCCATGACAACTTAGTTACCGTCCACTATGCAATATAATTTTTCAAAGATACAACGAACATTGCACATAAACACATTTGCAATACAGATTTTAAACTGAACATTGGTACGAAATAACTAAATAAAATCTCGAAGCCGGATCAGGCACCCTTAATGCCAGCACCCCGGGTATTTTGCTCTCTCTCTCCCCCCTCCCTTTCCATTTTTTTGGTAGAACTGTCTGAAGGGACCCTGGCACTACTCCTTTTATTATATTATAGTAGTTGTATTTGGTCATGTACGAGTTAAAATATTTCCGGCCGTGTATGAAAAACTTCGGTTGACTTTCAAATTTTACTGTCATATATTTTTTTTTAACATCGTGTATACAATAATGCGTCCACGCACTCGGTCGCAGAGGTCACAAACTTGTAGTTGTCGATGTAACGAAATGTGACAAAAAAATTTGTTTAATAACCATAGCCTTTAATATTAGAGTAAAAAATAGTTTGAATATTTTAAAACATTTATGTTTCTAAATATCTCGAAAGTCTCCATATTCCAAGAGTAAAGACGTACAGGCTGTGGTGGGTAGGGATCCGAGGTTCCCATGCCAACGCGGACCGAGCTGTCTCGACGGCCCTGATTTCATCTCACCATCACTACGTTAACATTCGTTAAAACAAAATACATTACTTCTTCGCATCGATTTAAAGAAGAACAAAAATTATAATTTCAACTGTCTGCATTAATCACAGAGCATAAGTAATCATTACAACAAATATAAAGCACGGATGACTCGACTCAAAACCTGATAAATCCAATTACTGCTCATACACCTTTTTAAAATCGAAGTGACACACTGAAAATGTTAATAAGTACGTAACAAATTACGGTGATGTATTTAAATACTTGTTGACACGCAGGTGGCGCAGCGGTATAACGATTCCCGGTCCGGTCAACCTGACGTCAGTTTTATCGGGTTTTCTGGAATCACTCCGGGCGGATGCTGGGCTGGTTCTTGAGGCGGTTGCCTAGTGACGGGTATATTTGTGATCGTGAGGAAAAAAATCGATGAAACGCTACGGCCGACGCCGACCTACAGCGGTATCGCCTCTACGCGCACGGCGCTCGCTAGCATGCAGTCTTTCCGTCCGGCGGCTCGCCTAAACGTGACGTTAAACGGCGACCCTACAATGTTATTGGACGCGACTGTGTAGTAAAGTCCAATGCACGCCGCTATCGTAGTTCCACACTTTTTGAGATGTAGCAGTCTGAAAAAAGCAATTTTTACATATGCTGGAGAGCATGAAAATAATGTTCCCAAC
The DNA here is from genome assembly GCA_002778355.1 of Clitarchus hookeri. NCBI lineage: Eukaryota > Metazoa > Arthropoda > Insecta > Phasmatodea > Phasmatidae > Clitarchus > Clitarchus hookeri. The sequence continues at coordinate 35,216 of NQII01007415.1, forward strand.
GTGCGTGATGTTTTGAAAGGACAATTCTGTCATCGTTTGGATTTTCTTTTCTTTTAGTAGGCAAACTTATTNTTAAAGCGCCAGGTACGCGTTCACGGCAGAGAAGCAAGGGAGCTATAGGGGCGACACTAATACGCACGCCTAGCGCCTCATCGCTCCTATGCGCACGGCGTGCAGTGTTTCAGTCGGTGCGCTGTAGCCTAATATGCTAATTATATCAGTGATAGTGGGACTTTATTAAACGTGATGACAACTTGTAGATATTATCTGTAACTACTTTTTCCAAGGTAAATTTTTTTTTTTAAGATCGCATGGTTTTTAAAAAATTACACGTCTCAGTCCCAATGTTACCGTTTTTGTAATGTACAAATAAAATAAACCAAACGATTTACTCAAAATTTAACAAAGGGCAACTGAAAGGTCTTGTCTTAATTCATTTTAAGGTATATTTAGCAAACATTATTTTACAAAAAAATGCAAAAATTTCCTTATTTCCTGTATTTTTTTAAATTGCAAAAACATTTACTTGCACGATTTTATAGACGCCTTGAAGTAGCTATTGGCATTTTGTAGAATTTTTTTCGTGGTCAACGCTTTTAATGTTGACTGCTCGTTGGGTAAATGTGGCCGCCTGCGCCTGGCGTAGTTACAAAACCGGCGTACGTGAGGCCACGCCCAGGCAGGGAGGCCACTTATAGAGACGCCCGTGGGCGCAATGGGCAGCCAGCGGTCGACAACTCGAGCAAGTTCAAGGTCGACCGCGCGGCCGCTCCGGTGAAAGTGAACCGCGTACACAGGGCAGGAAGGCGCCATGGCCGGTTGCTATGGGGGAGTCGCCAACCGGACTTATTTTATACAGAAGGCGATTAAAAAAACCGGACGGTCCGCTGTTCACATGCGTCACGCCAAAAACATCGGCGCACATATGACAGGCTTATGCCCGGTTGCACCATTAACAGTCCTGAACCAAGATCCTAAGATCTTGTTTCAAAAACGAACTTCAGTTGGATCCGAGTTCCAATGTAAGAGTGTTGCACCAACGCGAACTGCCGAATTCCGATCGTAGATCTCGGTTCGGAACTAGGATTGAGATGAAACGCTGTATGTGATTGGCTCTCATTTCGTGACGTCATGATGCAAATGTTTATTTTAAAGTTCGGAGGCAATTTATAAGTTTCTGTTGACGTTATCTCTTAAGACTAGGATTTTTTACTATATAATTAAGTTGAATGCACTGCAAAATTACGTTTCAGTTGTTTTGTTTGATTGGAAAAACTTTGCACACACCCTTTTTTCGTTATTTTTAATACCATTATTATTGAAGAAGGTAGTGTACATAGAACTAGATGATGCGATGTTTTACCGGTTTTAAGTAAAATATTTGTTGTACGAATTTTACTGAATTATATTCAAGCGTATATAGTGTAGTTTTGAATTTCCAAAAAAATTATCGTACGTAGCGCTATCTGTTGGGCGTATTTTCAAACTACATTTCTCAGCTACGGCGGCTTTTTCGTGATCAAAAAATTCGACATGGGATTTAGCTCATGCGGAAAATTATGACGGTTTCAGATATTCTGAATGACTTTTCCAGTTGTACGTTTTGTTTTCTCGCCTGAATTTTATTCTCTCTTTACAAAACATAAACACCAACTTTAATTAAATAAATGCATTGGATCTTAAGACTTTGTAAAAGGCCTCAGTTTAAATTTTACAACAGTAAAAAAAACCGAATCCATTTTTAAACTATATAGATCTTACAAATTTTATTTCTAGTAAATAAATATATTTAACTGTGCTTTTATCTTCACATAGTCTATATTCAACACATACTTCCATTTTTATCTATTCACTTAATTAACACTTAAGATGTATTTTATGTGCCAAACAGAGCTGAAATAGGGAATATTTGAATGTTTATGCCGTTTTTAAAACAAATTTGCTTTTCAATACCACTTTGGCATTTCAAAATAAAGTACTAATACACTTAAGGGAAAAAAAACTGGTATAGGCGTGCGTATGGAAATAACAGAGGTATGGAACCAATCAGAGTAACGCGATGCGGTCGGCAGCTAGATCGGTTACTGCTGCTACAATGGCAGGTTATCAAGATTTAAGTGAGTTTGAACGTGGTGTTATAGTCGGCGCACGAGAGATGGGACATAGCATCTCCGAGGTAGCGATAACATTTGGATGTTCACGTACGACCATTTCACGAGTCTACCGTGAATATAGGGAATACGGTAAAACATCACATCTTCGACATCGCTGCGACCGGAAAAAGATAGTGAAAGAACGGGACAAACGACAACTGACGAGAATCATTAAACGTGACAGACGTGCAACCCTTTCTCAAATTGGTGCGGATTGGATTTGTGGACTGCCCTGCCAGGATTCATGGTGAGAATTGCCTCCTGCATACCTTCAGACATTAGTAGAGTCCATGCCACGTCGTCTTACGGCACTTCTGCATGCTCGGGGAGGGGTTGATGGAGGGGGAGGGGGTGCTACACGATATTGGGGAGGTGTACCAGTTTTTTTGGCTCTTCAGTGTATATACTTGATCTGAGATCATCCTCCTGAACCGCCAAAACGCAGGGTTCAAGGCGAGGTTCAAATTGATCTTAGCTTGACGCGTCGAATACAATGGTGCAACAGCCAAATGTGCTGAACCAGGATCAAGCCGGTATTTGATCCTAGATCATTGCTGAACCTCAATGGTGCAACCGGGCATTAGTCGCGCCTACGACCCCGACACTGTCACGCGAGGCGATCACTGTCAAATCATCTAAATCTAACAGTAATATACACACACCATTTTTATCTTGAAAGCAAAGCTTTACAAATCACGTTAGTAGAATGGCAAAGGGGAGTTTGGCGCAATGGCGTCTGGCGCGGAGCGTCGGAACTGTTCCTGCTTTGTCATTCCGGTCGGTCGGCGTGTATATTATCCGCCATGATATATGTCGGTGACCTTGACATTAACCATTAATACGGTGACCTTTAACATTGAAAACCCCACCAAAAAATATTTAAAAATCTATAAAATATTTTTTAAAAAACTTTATTTAAAAAAATTAATACATTTTTTAATACATTTTTTTGTTTGAATTTTTGTGCTTAAAAGGGACGGGGAACCACAGCCGACCAGCCACCATGATCATGACTCTGTCCATACCTATGACTTTGAATGACCTTAAACCAAAAGTGTCGCAAAATTATTCAAAAAATACTAATATATATAATTTATAAAAAATAACTATAAAAATGATAAAAATATAATATTTTTTTTTAAAACTTAAAATTTTGGGCTGAGAGGGGACGGGGGACTGCGGCCGACCAGCCACTGTGTTATGTCCTCCCCAACTACCATATTATGTACAGGTGACCTTGAACATAACCTTTGACCTGGATCCTGTACCCTTGACCTTAAACCCAAAAAATAGCAAAATTCTCCAAAAAATCTAAAAAAAATAAATTTAAACAGTCTCAAACGTTTATTTAAAAAAATTATAAAAAATGCATAAATAAGTTTATTTTAATAAACTTACATTTACGGAGGCCCCCTCAGCACCACGTCCAGCAGACGACTGACCCCCTTCCAGTCAATCACATTGTTTTAACTTTAACATTCCTCTCCCCTACCCCCTCATCGTTACTCATTCTGTCAAATTCACTCCACCCGCCATATTGTTTTTCTCGTTTTGTCATTTGTTTACATTTTCATCTTCTAGGTGGCACTAGTGTAAAATTACCAAAATTCCCCCTCCCCCTAGAGCTAATTTCTCTATTTAGCCACCAGGCGAGCTGTCATTCTCTCTCTCATCTATGCTCGGCAGACCATCTTGGATTCCACTTTTGCTTAGTCATCTTCCCTTCATGCTCACTCTTTCCATGTCAACCATCTTGGATTTTATCCATGCTTTGTTATTCTATGTCAGTCATCTTAGATTTCATTACTTCCACCATAACACCATCATGTTGCTTCCCTATTACTTATGCTCTATCATCCCATGTCAGCCGCCTGGGACTTCATTTGTCTAAGCCATCAGGTGGCAGCCATATTTGTTTATGTTTTTAACACGTAGGTGGTGCTGTCAGCACCCTCCATATTAGAAACTATTTTCAATGCCTAGGTAGCACTAATTTCTCGATTATGCCGCCTGCTATCGGCCTGTACTGAATGACGACGAGGTCCATATCCGAATAGTATGTAAATTGACATATTTAGTTTTTGTTTTATTTCCAACATAAGTGTACTTCATTATGCGAGTTCCGTCGTCATCTGCGAACATTTTAGATAGTGTATTAACAGGAGGTAATGAAGTCATCACATGCCATTTCTGGTGGGTGAAAAAACACTTCATTTATCAGCCTTGATGTGTTTATGTATATTATCATGTCGAGTGAACTGTCTGGAATATTCATAAAAGCTAAGAAAAGCATGAGATGGGTTTTACCAACAGTCACTCTTCTCAGGTCACTGCGCATTGCAACTTTTACTGACAGTAACAGCATTGTTTTCCATGTAGTTGTACATGAATACTTGATTTCACATCGTTAGTGGCTTGCATCGTCTTCAAGCATACACAAATTCATACACTTTATTCTTGCCGACTGACTCCTGCCGAGATGTTACAGATTTTCTGGTTTAATAACGACTAACTGATGAGGCATAAATATATTCATTTATATATGCAGATAATTCATCGCATTCATTGAATGTTGTGTCGAGTATCAGCCATTTGTCATATGGCGCATGGCCGAGGCTCATTTACAATCTAGTGCCCTATGAATTCTCGAGCTACACAAACAGACGCTGGATAACTCTCCATCGATACAGCTCTCTCGCGAGCATGCCCACAATAGTCGATGTAGCGCCATTCGATCGGGACTCGAACCGACGACACAGTTGCCAACATATTCGATGCCCAGAAGCAATTCGCCCCTTTGCGAAGCATTTCACAAAAATTTTCACGAACCATTCATCCATATTGTACGAACTTACCGTCTTGAATCACTTCTCTCTGGCCACAGCGCACAGGGATCAGTTCACTCCCTAATGTGTCCCTCCACCTGACGGTTCCCAGCCCTGGTCCCCAACTCAGCGTTGCACAGAGAAGTGGTAGCAAGATGCTAAGCTGAATCTGGTAGTGTTTCCAACTTAAGGGGTGCATGAACCCCTAGGGGTGGTGGGAAGCCTCTATACATCTTCTCCCTGGAGAGCCCAGAGTAGGTTTCATAGTGAGGGTATTCTTTCAGTCCCAGCAGCGTCCAGAGAACTGGCACTATCGTGGATAACCAGATGCCCAAACCATGATAGAGGCATAAACCATACCTCAGACTTTTACCATTCTGTTCACCTTGCTCCTACCCAAAAATCTGCCACCCTCTCTCAAGCGTGATCTGAGACGCAAAGCTCTTCAGGCTCACACTAGCCATATTGGGAATGCACATTCAAAACTCCTGGATGGAAAACTGGTCCAGGGGCAGGATGCAACCATGCTGCAAAGGCAGATGTGCAAGCAGTGCAGGTTGCCTGCCTTGAAGTGGTAGCAGACCTCGTGGACCAACACAAAGGTGGTGATGCTGACATTGCAAGAGTCTAATGATGGCCCAGTTAAGCATGTGGAGGGGAGGGGATGAGTGTAGCTGAGGTGGAGGCTCAAAGGGATCACAGACATCGCCCGTGATGCATCAAACTCAAAGATGAAAAACTGCAGTGTATTTACTTTGCAGAATTACATAGAAAACTTTTGAGTCTGCGGAGAGAGGAATATATACTAACAGGGAATTGAAAAACGAAAGCAAAATTTTCACTTTTAATTAAAACTGTTTAAATATAATTTAATTGAAGTTTCTCTTACAAGAAATAAAATGGAAAAAGTGAATATACAGCACGTGAGACAGAACAAAACTGCATTTTGCCTGAAAATGACACATTCCTAGAACAAGTGAGGAGGACTGCTTGTAAATTCAGGTTACTAGATTGTGGTTACACTTTCTGCTGTGTTACTTTGTGTAAAATTTTATAAACATAAATTACCGGTCAATTTTGAAAATTACGGTTTTGGTGTCATGCATTCCATGTTAAATTTGCACAAATTTGTTTTCAACCGATACCAGTAATGGAATATAATGTTAACTGAGCCAGCAGACAGGCCAGAGTAAGTAGCTATGTTAATTACTAATGAAAGATGAGAACTAGGATGATGATTTTCGCACATGAAAAGGTAGAAGGCAGAAGTGAAATGCATCTCCCTTTCGTTGTTGGACTACGATATCGTCAAGCAGTTGTAGACATGTATGCATCTAAAAATATTTTTTCCCAGCAATTTCTCCAAAAAATAAAGGGGTGAGTATTACATGAGGGTGGGTGGTACAAGGCTATACAGTACAGGGGGATGTGTACTGTATACAGAGTACCATACCTCAAGCGTCTCTTAATTTTGTTACTAAAATGCACATTCTATCAAGTGATATGTATTATAATAAAACAAGTATAGTAAGTACACCTAAAGAAATAATGCCCATTTACAACTAACAAAACAAAAATATTGAACTAGAATTCAGTATTTAACAAAAAAATTAGACAACCCTAAATTTTCTTCGTAGTAAAGATAGAAAATCAACATAGTCTTATATTCAGATAATAATAATAAACTAAACACACTGTTTTCTAAATAACAAATTTATTTTTTCACTGGGAATGTTATGTGTCACTTTACCATTTTCATGGTTCAGGCAGTGCTTTAATTCTGCTTGGAGTATAAAACGGGTTAACAGAGCAACAGCTGCCCACGTACCCTCATGGCTTCAACATGCCATGTGTTACCCACAAGGGCTGAGCGCAGCAGTCTAACACCAAGCAATGACTGCCTTCACAATCTTGACACCATTACCCTATCGGCTAACAGACCTTCACACCTGCCTCTCAGGTTCTAACTGATGTTAGTAGCCACCACATCTTGACTTCCTAACCTCTGTCTCTCAACGTGGGTCAGCAAAAAATATGACGACGATGACACTCCACACACTTTGTTTTTGCGCTCAGACTTTCACGACACTTTTGCTCAGCTTGGTGCAACTCAGTTTCCTGTTCAGTTCAAGCCCAAAGCCTCTTCACCCTGGAAAGATTCCAAACCTCACAGCAGTAGTTTGGCAATGACATGTCTGGCTGAGTGGCAGTAAGTACATGCTTGTCATGACTGCCATTAAACATATCATAGTGACTTTCGGTTTTCATTCATTGGAAAGATTCGCGGTCTGCTACCTGCAGCAACTCTCTCAAACTCGAGCCATTCTTACTGCCTTTAGGCACCCATACTGCCTGGCATTAGACTCCTGGCATGTGATCGCAGGGCCATTTCCTCTGAAGTGGTCCGGCCTGTGATCACGCTCCAGTGGCTGTCCAACTTAGAACAAGCAGACATCTGGTTGACCGACAGTCTGTAAAGTTGTAGTAGTCAGTCTCGGGGTGAGACAGGAAGGTCATTATCACCCAGCGCATAATTCTACCTCTCATTCGTCACTCAATTACCAACTTTGGGGAAGAAGGAAGGCCAGATGGAAAAGGGAGCCCGGAGTCCTTGAGCACCACACAGATCCATGACCAATGCTGTTGTGGTCCATCTGCTGCACTACTAACCACACCATTACTGCNTCCTTGAGCACCACACAGATCCATGACCAATGCTGTTGTGGTCCATCTGCTGCACTACTAACCACACCATTACTGATGAGAAAGAAGATATCACAGTTGACATGCAGCAGCAGACGTGAGAACAATATGATAGAGTGACCAAAAGCGAACAAACTTGGGCAGTTCTGTTCACTTATCTAGGCATCCAGCCTATGAGTGACAGTTTTCCTTCTTGTCAATACACACGCCCGCAACCTCTGTAATGGAAGACATCACTGCTACAATCAACAACCTCAGATACTATAGCTACTCGTCAGCTCCTACCACTGTGTGACTCTGGAAAACAAACCCCGAGGAGGTATACCTCTGAAGAGTGATACCACAAAAACACACCCTCCTACACCGATTGCAGAACTGAAAATTTGCAGCAAGCCCAATAGCACCAGCTGAGTGTCCAAGGAGATAACCATTTATTACCCTGGTTAAACAACAAGATTCAGTGAGAAAATCACACTAATACTTAAGCACAAAGGAAAAAAAATAGATTTCTGAAAATGCCCTTTTCATACAAATTACATCCCAGTTCTCCCTTTGAGTGTAAAGAAATTCATCAACAATAAATTACACCACTAATTTTTCACAATTTTACATAAAGAATGAAACTAAAAGGTGGCAGATGCAACCTGCACTCACCTATCTTCAGCCAGAGCTTCTTGCGNATTTTACATAAAGAATGAAACTAAAAGGTGGCAGATGCAACCTGCACTCACCTATCTTCAGCCAGAGCTTCTTGCGCAGTTCAGTATCATTCTGAGGCATGTTGGCCGTCTGCTTGGCCAGGTCAATGCTGACGGTGAGTGCCAGATCTACAGCAGACTCCCACAGCCCCAGCAATGCCGACAGCTGTACGCAAGCTTTGGCCAATCCTCGCTCACGGCACAGCCGCAGGGCATAGTGGACATCGTAGTGAATCATAGAGGCATCTTGACCTGCAAACAACAAAATGTCCACACATTACTCTCTATCACATACCACTAATGCTGAAATGGAATTAGATTTGTTTCCTCTGGATGGATAGTATGGGGATGGCATTAATTACAGCTGGCTGCCCTGAGGGATAAAACTCTTGTTATCAGCCAGCTTAAAGAATGTCTGACTTAAGAGTAGGTGGGGATGGAATAGTAATGGAGATGGAAGCAGAGTGAAAAAAATTGCTAAATCTACGTGTAAACAGGAGAATATCTTTTGAAGTACCAATGATTACACTTTGGGTTATCCGAAGTATTAACATTAAAGTAACTTCACTACTCCTCCAGAGTATAAAGAAATTTAAGCTGAGAATATTTTCTATTTTCAGTTTGGAAAATTAATTCAACAAAAATCTGCATTTACTCAAATTAAGGGCAACCTTGAAAATTAACCACTATATTTTTAGTTTGGTCCATAGGAAAAATTTATTCATCCACAAATTATCTAGATGTGAAATTTAGCAGGATTTTTTTATCTTGACACTTTGATTAAAGTTTGACATAGCCAAATTGTTTGCAGTTAATAATACGGTTAAGTCCTGCTGCAATGTTGGCTTGTTCAAAATTTTTATTTTTAAGGTTGTTAGTTACTTGTGTCTCTATGTTTTGCACAACATCGTCTATTGTCCGGCACTCGTGGCCCACTACTACATCATGGATATGGTATCTTTGCAGAGAGATGTGGAAACACAGTTACACGACATGGTCAGCAGCAATAGTTTAACCAAGGTGTCTACCAAGTGTAGGAAACAAAATTCCTTGAGTTTTCCAGGTTTTTCAACGCTGCAAATATATTAAAAATTTTTTTTTTAAACTTACGGAATTCCATTAGACTGTAAAAAGATACATACTATATTGACTAAAAATTAAAATTAGCAATAATGATGTAGCTTTTATCCACAAATTGACAAATTACTTTCCACAGAATTATACAGTAAATACACAAATACTTATGAGCAAACCACATAAACAATTAAAAGGGGTTAGGAAATTGTTAAGTTGGTCATCAAAGTGGTCACATCAAGAGCAATGTTTTGAATTACAACAACACTAGCACACACTTTAAACTAAAAAAACACAAAACCCTAAGAATACCTACATCAGATTTGCTTGGAAATACAAATTTTGAGATTAGAATGCTTAAAAATGTAGTACTGCTTATGAACAAATATTTCNATCAGATTTGCTTGGAAATACAAATTTTGAGATTAGAATGCTTAAAAATGTAGTACTGCTTATGAACAAATATTTAATAACTTTTATACCACTCCTGGTGGGAATCTGTGCAGTTAAAGAGGCACCTTCCATTTTTCCCCTGAAAACAGGGAAGCAGGGACTCTCGTTAAGGGGTTAACTCTTACAGTGCTTCAGCGTTAGTCTGAAATGGTCCCTTCTGCAGCGGCATGGAAGCTCTGTTGGGCCGAGGCTCTAGACCGGCAGTTTCCCTGGCTAAGGCCAGGCCTTCCTGGCCGCTTTACATCGCCCAGAGCCCTATNGCCGAGGCTCTAGACCGGCAGTTTCCCTGGCTAAGGCCAGGCCTTCCTGGCCGCTTTACATCGCCCAGAGCCCTATGGCGCAGTATACGAGAGAAAAAGTTAGAATGGAGATAGTGGATGTTCAGTAGGCATTGGCATGGCTGATACAAGCTATGAGGGTGAAAACTGTTGAGGTGGGAGGGGAAAGCCTGGGTGGCCTCCCGGAAGGTAGTGACTTCCCTCACGGTACATTGCCCTAGCAACTCATGTCTCCATTCCAGGTTATCAAGTAGGGTGGGATTATCACTGGCACAAGTTCCTGAGGAAAGGTTCACTAGTTGTGTCCCTATGGTCCACCACTGCCAGTCTTTCAGAGAGATCCCAGGTAGGGCGGGATTATTGCCAGCACACCAAACTCTGTTGAAAAGGTTCAAAAGCACTCAGGCATTCTTCTTCTTGGAAAGGCCTGAAGGGCCAGACCTAGGTTGCCAAAAATGCCTAGCAGGGGTGTGTGCGGTAGATACGGCTGTGCGATGAGGTGAGGATGAACACAGAGTATGGCAATACTCAGATTAAGTGACAGATTTAGCACAGTGGCAAGTCGAAGACAACGGCACAGCTGCGCGAGGTATCTGTGTGGTTGACCTACAGTGTGAAAATGTAGCTGGTCAGTGGAAGCAAGAATGCTGGAGAGTGACTGGTGTGTGGTTACAGAGTGCTCTCGGGCAGTGTGACGTTCTGGCGACTACTGACTGAAGCCAGCCTATAACTGGAGTTTGAAGGCAGCGTGTGTGTGCACTATCAAGCAGAGAAACAGCATGTCAACTTCTGAACAAAGACAGCCAGCCTAGAGCTGAAGTTTGACAGCAAAGTCTTTGTGTGCACTCAGGCTGAGTAATGGCATGTCAAATGCTAAAAGAAGACAGCCTTTAACTGCGGTCCATGGCCGGTATTTATATCCTTGAGTGGGGGCAGAGGGGTGCTACAGAGAGAGAGCAGGGACGCTGGTAGGCAGCATGTGCAGGGAGGATACCCTTCCGCGGCCAGCAGCTAAAGGGGAAGTAAACAGACACTCGCCAAAACGCCAAACAGTGGTGTGATGCAGGCAGCCATTATACAGGCGGCAGCAGCAGAGCTGCGTGTCGCTACCCTCACATCATGAAGTTAGTGTGGTGTGTATGGCCTAATGCTTCTNAGGCTGGAGGGGGGCGGGAGCAAAAGTGTGTGTGTGTGAGGAAATTTGGGCAGCCCTTAATAGTGAGGTCTTGAGAGCAGATGAGGATGAAGCGAGGTGAGAATGGAGCAGTACCAGAATGAAAGGGTGGGGGAAATGGGAGATCCCTGAGAAAACCTGCCAACAAGAGGGATCGTCCAGCACAATTCCCACATGCAAAATGCCAGGAGTGACCCCGCCCTGGAATCGAAGCTGGTTCGCCTAGGTGGGAGGCGATTAGTCTACCCTGTACATCACCGCTGCCTCTTTTGAGGGTGGGGGAAGGGGGGGGGAAGAGAGAGCTGTGGTGAAGATTAGAAGGTTGAAGTACGTTGCCCACTGTGTGTCAACATAATATTTTGTACGAATTTTAACAATCTATACTTCCAATAAAATAACTTCAGACCACAAAAATCTTTACAGAAGCCTGCTTAAAAATTGTGTTTATTTTTAAGCACTGCATTCCATTAAATATAGTTTTCAATTTTTTGGTTAGTAACATTTTGATGTGTTGTTAGGAATGCCAAAATGTTACTGCAGACAGCATCCAAACTGAAACCTACCAATCACTAAATTCATTAGTAAAATAATGAATTGATCAATTGGACACAGCCTCAAATCTACAAGGTCTAAATTTATAGAAGCACTCAACACATACAGACCATATTTGTCCATGCTATTTGTTCTAATCACTTGAGAACAATATACTTAGACAAAGTGATATTTGTATTTATTTCACCATAGTTCATAAAAAATTTAAAACTGACAATTTGAATTTCCTTTGTTTTGTTTTAAACAAGAAGAAATGACTGCTGTACTAAGCTTGTTCTTCAAATTTAGCTGATTTTTTTTTTTTCACTCATGAGCAGTTACTGCCATGTTACTCAATGAAAATGATGGGGAATTGCACACCTTACAAAACACACAATGTTCTTCCTTGTCTCGTGCCACACATTGGTCAAAAAATAGATGTAAATTAAGGTCTAGCAAGTATATTTAAAATTTGACCAAGCTAAATAATAGATTATTTGAGACCTTTAAGTATATTTAGCAAAATGATTTACATTTCGCACTACTACACATACCACATACTGTTTGTAGAGTGAGAATAAAACAGCTCGACTTCCAATCAAAACATGAAAACCAAACTAAGCATTAACAACACATGGAATACCCACCACTATGCATGTGTAGAAACAAAATAGCGAACCTTTATGAAAAAATTATGTCAAATTACCTCCTTCAATGAGTTAAATGACAGTGCAGAAATATGCTTTTAGAGTGTTTACAACATATTGCTTACACGATTAGAAAAACTGCAAAATATGTTGTTCTTATCTTTACGACTTCAATGCCTGAAATGAAATACGTCTGTCGGAAACTTCTAAGTAGCGTGGCATGTTAAGTCGACAATAATGAAATCACATACACTGTTGGTTGGCTTCAAAGTAACATTTACGCCCTATTAAACATCAAATTTAAAAATCTTCCCCCTCTTTTTTTAATTTCTTGAATTTTTTTAGAATTTTCCTGGATTTCAAAATTTCCTGATTTTTCCAGATTTTCCACACCATTACCACACCTTGTTTAACATTTACCTGCCCCATTCAAGCAATGCATTCCTCGTGTAATGGTTCCCAGAAAATAATTTTATGCAGGCCTCATAAAAATGTTTACTGAAGCATCACATGCTACAGATGTTAAGTTTATTTTTTCCATTCAAATAATTGTGTGCCGCCATTTACCCGACCAAATGTTTTGAATAGAAACTTAAAAATAATATTACACGGACTCACTGCTTCTCTTAAAGAACAAAAAAACATAACAGGCATGAAGAAATTCACTTATCGGTAATACATTTGATCTGATCAATCTGTACCTGATTAAAAAAATTAAGGGTGCGGTTCAGGCCATAAAAATCGTCACTGTTACAAATTGATATTCTGCTGATATAAAAATGGTTGAGGGTCTCGAAATGATGTCCACCACCACTCCACAGGCCTGTATATAATCCGGGCGACTTCCAGGAAGCTTTCAGTTGTGAGAGAATTGTGAGACAGGGAGGATATGTTACTCTGCTCCATGACGCGAGATCGGCACTCGCGCGTGAGTGAGAGCCTATCCCCAACCCCCACACCTTGGAAGGCAAGCTTCCTGCAGCTATGTAAGGCTGGCTTCATGCGCCTAACCAGCTGTGACGCTCACCCGCCGCGCATGCCGCAACTCAAGCTGCCTTATTATAGCACATTCATTTGCAAACAGTTCTTTCTTCTTAGTTTTTTGTTGGGTTAACTTTGTGTATGTACGGTTATTATTCACTGTCACCAACTGTTTTTTTTTGTTTATAGCGCAGGCTGCCATATTGCAAAATGGCAAACTCTGGTGTTTTGAAGTGAAACTCAATGTTGTTTTGCATTCCATTTGGGCAAATGTCANCGGTGTTAGGTTATGTGTAAGGGCTTACATTCATTTGCAAACAGTTCTTTCTTCTTAGTTTTTTGTTGGGTTAACTTTGTGTATGTACGGTTATTATTCACTGTCACCAACTGTTTTTTTTTGTTTATAGCGCAGGCTGTCATATTGCAAAATGGCAAACTCTGGTGTTTTGAAGTGAAACTCAATGTTGTTTTGCATTCCATTTGGGCAAATGTCATGTGGCCAAATTCAGTGAAAAATTGTTAACATTTTGGTCCTCCGGGTTGGATCAGTGATTTAGATAATAAATAAAGTCTGTAGTCACTAATTTTTAATGTGATAATGCTGGAACATAGGTATATTTCCATGTATTCGTGACTGTAAATGTACTTACCAATCAGGCCAGGTTATGATGCCTTTGTGCTGCAACCGCGTTCGTTGTATCGTTTTTCAGTTATATTCCTTCGTTTCATGTGTCGCTATAGCACAAAACATGTTCGATAAATGGCTCAAAAACAAGTTCAAATTTGGTTGCATCTAGTAAAGTGCACAATAAAACACATTTATTATGCTCGCAGAGTAAGTTGAAGTGGATTCAAGTTGTGTAGTTTTATTCCAGGCTCACTGCAGAGACTTGCAACAACTGAAAGGTGAATTTGAAGAGAATTTTCTGCTGGCGGCACAAGTATCTGAAACTGATTCGGTTGCAGAATCAAACTCCAGCGAGCGGGAATTGGAAGAATTTTATGTGGCATATTACAGGATACAGGAAGTTTTTTCTAAACTCTCTGTTACTTGAACAGAGCGACGTGATGTGTCCGACCATGAAAAACCTTCCAATTTAAACTTTCCAAAAATTACAGCTCCCGAAATTTAAGGGCATAATCACAGAGTGGACGAGTTTCTATGACCTGTTTACATCACTCGTTCACAATAACTCACTGTCAGCGGTTGAGAAACAGCAGTAACTGCTCACGCCGTTATCAAGGGAACCCTTCAATTTAATAAAATCATTTCCACTTTCTGCTGAGAATTATGAACTGGCTTGGGAAAATAATTGAGCGATATCAAGATGTTCAAACCATTGCCCCCATGCACTGGGATAACATTATCCAGCTTCCTAAATCTATTGTCAGTGCACCTGAGAAACTACTTAACATGTTAGATGTGACCAAGGAGAATCTGGGTGTTCTTAGGATTCTCAAATTTCCAGTGGGTGAGTGGAGCTTTGTTTTGTTAAATGTTGTATTGCCAAAATTGGATCAAGACACACGTAACCAATTCGAGCTGGCTCATAAGAATGTCACCATCCGTACCTTTGTTCAGATACTACAGTTTCTTGAGTCACATTGCAAGGCTCTGCTGTTAGCCAGCAGTGGCACGTCAGCAGTCTCTGGGTTACGTTCTGTCACCAAGCATACAGTGTCTGGGCCTGGTTCAAGTGCTAAGAGTGCATTTATGGCCACCTCTGGCAAAGATGTATGTGTTTGTCAAGGAACCCATTCCATTTATAAATGTCCTGTATTTCTTGCAAGATCATTAGAAGGAAGGCGAGAGGTGGTGTGAGGAAACAATCTCTGTTTCAACTGCTTTGGTTCACATCGTGCATTGCCACAGAAGACATCATACCCTCCTCCATAGTCCTGCACCTATAGCTAGTCCAGAAGATGAAACCACCCCTCCAGTGTTGCCAACCGTGACAGTGGAGCAAGTTGAGGTCACACTCACTATGCTGTCAATGACCTCTTGCAGTGACTGTTAAAGTACTGTTGTGTTAGGAACAGTTTTGGTTCACATCAAGGATGTTAATAGCGCTTTAGTTCAACTTTGTGTTCTTCTAGATTCAGAGTCGCAATCATCCTTCATTTCAGAAAGGTGTGTCCAGAGGTTGGGTTTGGGTAGATGCAGTGCTCAGCTTCTGGTAGTCAGACTTGCCCACTCAGTTGTTAATGCCAACAGGGGTAAGGTGACACTTGCTTTGATGCCTTTGCTGAGGAACTGAACCCAGTATTACAATAGAAGCAATAATTTTAAAGGACATTGCATCAGAGTTGTCTGCTGTTCAGTTGCCCTATGAGATGTGGCAAGAATGTGAGGGTTTGGAACTGGCCGACCCTACTTTTGACATTCCTGAGCCAGTTGACATTCTGTTGGGAGCAGATGTTTACCCAGACTTAGTTGACGGAGGGCGGCTTCAAGCCCCACAGGGATTTCCTACTGCTCTGCATACTGTGTTTGTCTGGGTTCTTATGGGGAGGATTGACCATGGAGCAGTTGCTGCCACCAATAGTCTAGTCTCATTTTTCACTGCCGCACAGCTGAGTCTCACAGACACCCTATGAAGGTTTTGGGAGTGTGAGGAATTGCCTGCCGAAAAACATGTTAATCCAGAGGATGATGAGTGTGAACACCACTTTGTTCAGACTCACAGCCGTACTCCTGAAGGGCGATATGTGGTTATATTCCCCTTCAAGCATCTTCACGACCTTGGTGACTCCTATCTTCAGGCAGTAGCCAGCCATAAATCAAAAGGGAATATAATGAATTCCTGAAAAGAAAGGCATTGGGGCACATGCACTGCTTGGGAGCAGTTCCTGAGTTGCAGACAGTTTATTATATTCCTCACCATTGTGTCATTAAGGAAAGGAGCTCCACAATAATGTTACGGGTTGTATTTGATGCCTCGGCTCCTGCTACATCTGGAAACTCACTCAATGATGTGCTAATGACCGGGCCGAAACTACAAAGTGACGTAGCTGAAATTATCTCATTACCGTCTCCATCTAGTAGTATTTACCATGGAGATCTGTAAGATATACTGCTGGGTATTTGTAAATTCAGAAGACAAGCCATATGAAGTGATTCTGTGGCGCGAGAATCTACAACCACCAATCCACACATACCAACTCAATACTGTGACATATGGTCTCTCTTCTACCCCTTTTTTAGCCATGAGAGCTCTACAGCAGCTTGCCATAGATGAACACGTCAAATATTCTAATTCGGCAAGAGTTGTGATGGAGGACATCTTCGTAGATGACATTATAACCGGTGCATCCTCAGTTTCAGAAGCCCTTACCTTACAGAGAGAACTAATTGACCTACTTAAGTAAGGAGGTTTAAAGTTAAGGAAATGGGCAAGCAACTGTAAGTCTGTAATGGAGGCCGTATCCAAGAGTCACAGAGGGTGTCCAGTTAGTCTTCAGGAAGACAAGGAAGTGATCAAGGTGTTAGGCGTCGAGTGGGATGCAATCACTGATGCATTCTCGTACCACATTCACCAAGCAACTGCAATCATAACCAAACGGTGTTATGTTATGTGCCAGGGCTTATAGTTATTTGCAAACAGTTCTTTCTTCTTAATTTTTTTGTTGGGTTTACTTTGTGTGCGTGCAGTTATTATTCACTGCCACCAACTGTTTTTTGTTTTGTTTATTGCATGTGCCGCCATATTGCACAATGGCAAACTCTGGTGTTTGAAGTGAAACTCAGTGTTGTTTTGCATTCCCTTCGGCTGGACCTCATGTGGCCAAACTTAGTGAAAAATGGTTAACACACAGTTCCTTCACTATTTCTGAAGGCATGCTAAAGTTCTACTTTCAGGTGCCAATATCGTATCCTTCTACCATCACCACGTGGCTTCTCAGTTTAAAATGTCAAATGCTTTGCTTGAACTACATTTTTTCAACTTCCTATCAATGTTGTATTTCAAAAAGCCTAACATGAGTGTTTAAAATTTTTGACCATATTTAGGTCTGTTTTATAACATAACTGCGTATTGATAATGGTGTAATTTGTAATTTTTTACAGGTTATTGAGATAAATGTTTTACGATATACCACATTATGCACATCACGAGTTAATATTTTGTCTTAACTATGTTTAACTCAAGGGGGAAATTGTACATCTCGATAGTAATGTGGGAGATCTTGGTGAAGAACAAGCTGGCCTGGTCACTTACCCTTCCGAACCTTTACCTGTCGCTTTATACTCTAAAAATACAAAAATTCCAACATCCAACAAAAACAATAAAAATATTTTGATATTTTTTACAATTATTTTTATACGCCTACCTTTTTCGATTTTTGTTATAACATTTTAACTGTTACAAGAATTTGTATAACACACCAAACAAAAAATTTTGTTTAATAATTCACATAGAAAAAACATTTTGCATTATGGCA
Source organism: Clitarchus hookeri (assembly GCA_002778355.1). NCBI lineage: Eukaryota > Metazoa > Arthropoda > Insecta > Phasmatodea > Phasmatidae > Clitarchus > Clitarchus hookeri. The sequence goes on from NQII01007415.1 coordinate 53,173, forward strand.
TTTCAGCTGTTTCATTTTTCGTTAATTTTCAAAAAACCTTTTAAAATAACAAATTGAAAACCAATTGTTCAATAACAGAATATAAAAATGTTTTACAAAATAACTGAAATACTAGTGACTCAGGATTAGACTCCTGGCGAGTGAAATTTTTTGGCGACAAGCCCTAATGTTAACTCAACCAACAACATTCAAAATGACACCCTTGAGTCATGGTATTGCTTTGTAATACCAAATATATATGCTAGATAAAATATAATTTATATTCAGTACTTATTTATGAACACAGCGGTCATACTGTCAAATTGGCCCTCTCGTTGATAGTTTGCACTTGCCTGGATTCGAATAGAGGAGCACAGAATGAGTGTCAGCGAATTACAAATAACTAACAAAGTTAAATTTATTCATTTTTTGAAAACTTAATTTTATACACAATAATTAGAAAATTTTAGAAAAGGTTTTTGAAGTTAATGAAACTGACGACAGCGACCGTACATCAGAGATGGTAGGACACAAGAATGTTTATTATTTAAAGAAATTTTTGAAAGTTTTTAAAGTAATACATGCAACTAAGATTAATTAAAAAAATTTATTGAAATGGTTTTATTAAAAGTATTTTGAAACAAAAGACTTTACTGCAAGTGTAAATGATGGGTGTCGCCAAAGAAATTTCATTTACTTTTTCATTTTTTTCCAACTATTTTTAAGAACAAGGTCGCTGTGACATCAAGGTCGCCTAAATGTGCTGTGATCCCCGTCGTGGACAGAGGATCCGAAAGCGGAACAAACATGATCCCATTAAAATAACATTGCCTCTCTCTGCAACCTTCAGTCCTAAAATCCCAATTTTCCTATTACTAGCATTAATAATTATGTTTCGAGGAGGGATGAGACAGCAGAACCTTTTTTTACTAGAATACAGTAGGTAACTATTTTATGGAATGTTGGTTTTGCGAGACCATGTTTCCCTACATACAAATAATCTGTATGTATACTGAAGAAAAATAATTATTCATATTTTAAAGTATATTTGAGACAATTAACTTATAGAAAAGCAGTAGGCCTACACAGCAATTTGTGGAATACGGCCTACATACAAATGCATGTAAATATTTTAATGATAATTTACAATACTCACTAATCAGTGAATAAATTTTTTTTTAATAAAATTGTATGTTTATTTTTAGTGGTGTGATCATAACAGTATTTTTTTGTGTTGGCATTAAAAAAAAACCAACTTTTTTTATGATAAGAAAATCATTAAGAAAATCGTTATATGGCTAACCATTTACTTAAAAATATTACGTGTTTTTTCCCCCCCATTTGTAAGCTGCTCTTTTATTGATATCTTACTGGAATAGTGATGTCATCGTCAAATGCTTTGCATGCGTTTTTAGTGTATATTTATACATCTCTGTAGCCTATCAAACAAATTTTTTTGTGTCAATTTTTACTGGCTTGCAAGACTGTCTAAGAGTAGCATGGGTGTGGTCTTGGCTGGTTAGTACTATTTTACTGACTCATCTATGTACATAATTGCACACACGGACCGGCACACATAGCCACAAAACAACTAGTGCATTTTGTATAACTATGAGAGGAAAAAGAACTCTGTAAAGGTCATCACGACATTTCCGAACATCTTAAATTACTTAGTTTGCAATACATATTCTTTTTCTTTTTGTTAGATTGCATTTTCTACAAAGAATTTTACGTCAGTAGTGTTTCATCCTGTGTCGCGGCGCCTTTTTTATTTTTTGCCATGATAAAGCAATCACTGAAGCTGTTTTACTTTTATGATAACTGCGGCAATAAGTTTTCTTCTACCCATTATTGTAAGTACAACGTTTCTGCTAGCTACATCACCACCGAGGAGGTTGTGTACAGTAAACATCTGTAGAGGCGCTAGTCGTGGTCGGGAAAGAAAAGGGTTGAAAGAGGAACAGAGGAGAGCGCATTAGCCAGTAGGAAGAGAGATCCCGCAAAGATTTCCGCAAGTGTAATTATTTCATTCGGTGCGTACGACTGCAGTAATCGCTGGAACAAAATACCTGTAAATGTGACATTCCATATGAAAGTACGATTCCGTTATTAACTATTTCACTGCTTATAGCCGTGCCTTAAATTTATATAGGAAGAAAGCAAAGAAACAAAATTTTTGTAGCAAGCAGAAAGCATATCACTTAAAAACTAATAATAATAAATACCTAGTATTTCATATATGCTTATAAATATAAATATTTTAACTCTTGTTTATAAAAATTTAGGTTATAAGATTTGCCCATATTTAATATTGAACATTTCTATAACACTCATTCAGCATTTTCATAATTATTTTGGACTCATTACTTTAGCTAACTCTTGTATGTTGTACTTTTTCTTTTACTTCCCATTAAAATTATTTCTATATTTTCATCGCATTATCAATTAAACACGTCATAATTACAAGTTATTTTGTGAAATAAATATACACAATGATTAATTAACTGAGTGATCATTTTTTCCAACTAAACTGTTTATAAAAACAGAGTTTGTTTTAACACTGTTATTCCATATTATTCAGTTATGAATTAAACCATAATTCAATTATATTCGTCTGAGTAAAAGTCAAATATTACTGCAGATTTTGTTTACATTCATATATAGCCTTAATATTTAATTTTTAAAATATTAATTAGGTTACAGATATTTGTTAAGTAGTCCACAGGATAAATAAAATATTCATTATATTAAATTTAACCAATCAAAATGCTGGATTACTAACAGATTCAATCCAATCAGTCGTCGAGCGACTTTTAAAATTCATGTTCCTGCAGACAATCAAACTCACGCCAGCTTATTGCGATAGTGTACCATGCCATGAGATGAGGCTAGAAATTTAGCAACAGAAAGATGGTTCAAATCTTTATTTTTCTTTCGTATAGGCCTAGTGTTGAAAATATATACAGGTTGGTGTACTCATTAGACTCCATGCCTGATAACCCCACAAAAAAAAAAGTGCTTCATACTTTTTACATGGTAACTTTTCCGGAATTGTGCGCAAACGCTTAGTATATATATTTTTCTTAAATTGTCTTTGGTTATTTTGAAATATTGTTGGACTGTGATGGCAAGGAAGAAACTCTGCGTCAGTTTCCACAATATGAAACAATTTGGATAAATGGTTTCAGAGAAACGGCGTGATAAGTTTAGAGGATTTTCGCGCACTTGCAGTGACTCTTTACTTCCGGTTACACTGGCTCCAGCAACATCCGCCACGAAAGCTTGGCAACATTAGGAGGGTGGCGGCTCCATGGCTGGGCCAGTTCGCCTATTACGGAGCATGGCATACACTCGGCTGGCACGTTTCTCTGCTAGAATCTCACCTTCACTGTACATATTCTGAGTATTTTGGAGATTGCATTGAAACTACTACTGAAATGCTAATTATCAAAGCATAGTATTGAAGAGTACTCTTGGAGTAACAAGCCTATGTTCAGTTATTGAGTTTTAAATGCCCGGCATACTAGGAAAGCATATTATTAAAGTGTATTTTGCAACTAGTCAGAGCATACTTCTAATTTAAAAAGTCATTTAAAAAACGGTTTCCATCAGTGAAAACATTACTTCCATCATACCATTCGAAAGTATAACTATCGCGTGTTCTTATAAAACATGAAGCAAAAAAATCGAGCAATAATCACAAGTGCTATTAAGAATGTGCGTTTGCGATCTTGTAAAGTGTCATATTTAAATATTTGTTATTAATTGTTTGAGTGTGTATGTTGTATTATTTAGCTGAAAAAATGAGCTAAAAGTCTTCTTCTTTAAGGTTATAGCAGACAAAAACCTTTCAACTTAATAAACAAATGCTTTATCGCCCAAAAAAAATTTTTTTTTTCTGTAGTCAACCACCCTCCTTCATGCGCTGTGGTATTTCATACAAAATGTGTATATGTGCTGCCAGTAAACAATTCTGCCAAAGCATTTGAATGAAGACTATAACCAATATAATGAAAACTATTAATATATTGTAATGTTCCGTCTTATTTACTACCGTATTTATAATAATGCAGCCGCACAGTTGGGCGCTATCTTGTAACGTTGCGGAAGTATTACCCTGCCGAATGTTTACGTTGCCACGGCTTGCTCATAGGTAGAATACGAGACTCAGTATCAGGTGACACCGATTAATTAAAAAGAAGAAGTTCCAGATCAGTTTGCTTTATACTTTATTTATCATTGAAGTTTCACAATGCACAGACGACTTTCCAGTTTACAGAGTACGAACTTTCACAATTAGTTATACCAGTGCAGAAAACAACGTCACAGTAGTTTACGGTTTATTAATGTCTCAAACTTGCCTCGCAAGACTAAGTTACGAAGGCAGGAGGGATGTTCGTTCCCTCCTGGAACCCTAACGACCCACGCCCTTTCGGACTGGTGCGTCTTCTCATGCCCGACCCGTCTTCTTCGACGGTTGGTGACTTTCTCTCCAGGCAATAGGCACCACCAGTATATATTAGGCAGGCCTATCTCCCCCTTCTCCTAAGATAAGTGCATGGCCTCCGGCATCTGCCCAAAACTACGCTGTGTCCCGCGCTCACAACATGTTNCAAAACTACGCTATGTCCCGCGCTCACAACATGTTATTGTACCCGCAACGGCCGCATAACCAAAACAACAACTTTCGAAACTAGACGGTAAACGGACTCCTGTTACAACGTAAACAGCAGATGTCCACACGTCTGCTCGACAAACANTGACAAACAAACACACGAACCACCGCGGCTTTAACTTGAAACCTGACAAAATATTACAAAGCTTTCCAAAGCTAAATACACACGAAAGAATTTTACACCCGTGTCCCGAAAATTTAAGCATACTGCGTCATTACAATTTCTTGGAGGAGTACAGAGCACAACTGAGGTGGAGGCTCAACAGGAATCAAGGACATAGCCTGTGGCGCGTCAAAGATGATCCTCAATTTTTCAGAATTAGAACTGGAATAAAACATCATATTATAATACTGTATTTGGGTAAATATTATGCCTCTCGTAAAGAAAAACAAAGTTTAGCATAGTTTTTAAACACATTTACCAGCTCATAAATTTGACAATCCTGCAAACAATATGGTTCAGTAGGAAAATTATATGCAAAGTCTGAAAAGCATGATTTTACCAGTATGCATAAATCAACAAAATCTTTATTATAAAAAGAATTTTTAAATACATTCTGCCAAATTAATAATCCAACATTTTGCACTATGTCAGATCTTTGGAGTAATGTCTAATTGCAGGGTGACATTAAGAAGAAAAAATTTATATGATCACTGAGAACAACATGTAGAATGTAAAATGCAATTATATTTACTAATTATAACCAATCGGAAGTTGAACTGGTTCACCAACAGTTGCATAAAAGAAGTTCATGCTATCTTAANATTTAGTCACCTATCTTAATCTAGAGGAAAAGTGAGCAAGAAGAAGAAGAAGAAGAAAGGAAGTGTTTTTTATACATCACATTGCTGTGCGCAGAAAGACTGAAAGTACGAGGACTTTCTGAATGTGGTGGGTGCCAAACAACTTGATACAGATAGGAAGTTCACAAATTATAATTTACTAATCACACTTAAAATGGGTTTGAACACCACCAATTTACCTTCTCACTAGAGTCATAATGCCTTAGTGGTCAAGGCCACAAAGCAACTAACGGTGAAGACACACCCAGTAAGGAATGTACTAATGTCTACCTGGTATGGCGATATAAAGCCATTTAAGAAAAACAATCCCCCAGTGTATGATGTTAGGATTGAACCTGTGACCACTGAAACCATGCAATCAAACATACATACATGATACAGTCTCCAAGCACATGCAGTATTATTACAACTGCTTGCGAGGAGAATACTGCAAGCAAATGCGACCTCACCTTGCACTGCCAGGTAGTGCATCAGCTTATCCGGCTTGTGGTAGGCATACAAGGACAGCAGGAAGTTGTGGATAGCTTGTTGCTGGCAGTTCAAGGAGTGAATGGCAAACTCCAGGTAGCGTATGGCCTCTCCTGCCTGTGCACACATATCAACGAGTCTTCAGGTGTTCACACAGACTGTATACACACATGTGTAAGACAATCTTCAAAATAAGTTGGCAGCCACATTTCCATTCTGGTCTAAGTGGAAAAATTAATTTCCTCACAAATTATTTGGACAAACGTATTTTAGTACAGTTTTTATTATGGCCCTTTAATAAATGTTTAACTGTCTAACCCCTGGTAAAAAAGGCAAAAATTACACAAAAAATTACACTTTCAGTGCAGCAAAATATGGGACTGAACAATACACTGTAATATTCTGAGCACTTAACTATTGAAACCAAACTTGAGGCAAAGTAATTTTAGAATTCATGGGCCGCAGAAAAAAAAAATACACGTCGTTAGTAGTATACCACATGTACAAAAAAAAAATATATTTAAAATAAAAATTGGAATAACACAGAGGATTATATTCAGTTAAATAGCGTACTCCTACCTTAGAGTATTACATTTAGTAAATATAATCTGAAGCACTAATCAGTGAATTGCAGTAAATAATTTCACTGGAACAACCATGTGCATAGCTTTGGCCAACTTATAAGTCTTAGGTTTATAAGATGTGGAAAATTTTAATTATATATACATTAACACACATGCAAAAAATTAATACTTTATATCTATGAGCAAGTCTTGCACCATCTTCATATGCAACTGATTGAAATTAGTATTTTATGAATTTCTGATATTGACTTGTTATAGCCAAGTTGATTTGCTGGGATCAACACTTGTGCAAATTGTTACCAAAAAAACAATAAACATTTTTTGTACATTTAACCAAGGTTAATGGATAAATTAAAAATGGCCATGTTATCTTGGGCAACATGGCAAAATTTCAGATGTTAAAAAATGGATACTGACTAGAAGTTACTTTTAAAATGCAGAGAATTACAAAAATGGCCACATCATCAATGTAAAGTTTTTCACAATACAGGGGTCAATATACACTATGTGAGTGGGTGAGAAGTCACCATACTCATATAATAGAGCTTGCAAACAAACACATACTGAGTCACTTTATGTTTAAAATACTGTATATAAGACCTAAATGTAACTGCAATTATATTTTGTGGCACTACTGTGTAAGGGTATACTAGTGAATTCCCACTCATCCTGTATTTATGGATGTACATTTCCTTCCTGAGGGACAAAATGTAGGTAGGCTCTGACCTGGTTCTCATCGCAGGTGACCAGAGCAGGCAGCAGCTTGGCAGGGTTCAGGTTTCGCCCCTGGCCAATCAGCACTTGCACTGTCTGCTTGGGGTTGGCCTGCATCAGCGCAGGTGCAAACTGGTAGAACAGCTCCTTCCTAGTCTGACTCTTCAGAACATCCAGCGCTGCAAACACAACAATTGCATGCATCAGTTGTCATTGTCAAACTTTATTCTCACAGTCTTCTGTCTAATAAAAATCACCTCTCAAAAGTAACTGTAATCACTGCATGTACAAACACTGATAGTCAAAAAACTATTGTAACATGACTGAGCTGGAAAATATGTAATGAGACACAAATTGATGCTATAGGCTGCTCATGGATAATTGAGAACTTTAGAAAGCCCTACCTAAGATCTAAGTTTTCTTCTCACTTTGTATCTTGTTTGCCATGAGTAAAATTTACATTGTCATGGGCCTAATAATTTTATTCATGCCTCAGTCAAGTGAATATACAAAATCATTTGGAGCCTAAATGTGTTACTTTATGCCAGAAAAAAACACAAAATTGAGTTTGCTATAAATTTAAATATTACACCTGCAACACAATATCAATACTGATGCGTGACGCTTCCTAAACATTATAATTGTCGACTCCGCATCATCACATGTTCAACACATACCCCTGAGGGAGTCAAACCCTGACTGGTCGCCTCCAAGGCCAGCACCCACGTAATGATAGAAGTCACGTCATCGCCCCCGCCATTTGTAAACCCGTGAAGAAGCAGCCGCCGGCATGCAAGAGTTTGCCCCTAAGTAAATGGCGGATACCACGCGCACTCACACCAAACTTTCCTATCGCCAAGAGCTGGCAGCAGTAGCGCCGCCCAGCTCGAACCTAAAGGGGTGGTGTCCAAAAATTATCAAAGCGCTTGAGGCACAAAGGAAAACCCCCAGATGGCAGGAATATAATGCAGTGCCCGGCAGAAATGCCAGTTGTACACATAGTAGCTCGCCTTAGCACCAGTCATGCTAAGGCCCCCCTTACCACACATCCACAGTCCTCCTGAGGACTCTCCAAGACCTTCCAGTCTTCTACTACCAGTTCTTCAGCTGACGCCGCCTTCTCTACCAGTACAGCCAAAGATTCATCGCTACTCCTTGACACTCGCTGTCAAGTCACCACACTTGACATGTGTACCACACGTGGTGCCCCGGGTCCCTTCAGGACCACAAGGCACAATTAGGGTTCAGTTGTTTTCACAACTACTTAATTGTCAGCTCTCGTCCGCTCTTCAAGTCAGACTCCTAAAACCGACAGGCCCCTTCACCTGTCTTGCTTTAATACAAAGTCCGTTGAACACCTAAAGTGTGTAGAGGTATGAGATATTCGGGTCACCGTATTCTATCCTCAAGAAAATAAAATATGTATTCTAGCTAACTTGTGTCTTTCCTTGCTCTGTAGTGAATGTGTGCCTTTTCCCTGACCTGATAAGTCACCCTGGAAGGAAGCGGCAAGGGAATGCGAAATGGCCATAGTTTCCAACGTAAAGTAGGACTGCGGCAAACCCTAACCAGGACTGCACGTACGTTGCACACACAACAAAGTCGACGGCCACCCATACTGTGGAACAGGTACGTGAAGGTACCTGGTGGGCACAAACGGTAAAGCCCCAACCACTAGAAAGACACAAGACGAAGCATCTGGGCCAACTAAGTCAGCTAACTCATTCCCTCCAGAGCGTATAAACTCGCTGGAGTGGGTGCCAGGCCTGACGAGGCTTGACCCACGTACTTCTGGATTACACTCTAGCCAGGGGTTGGTTGCCTGCCGCCTTCTACAGGGGCTGAATAGTAGCACCTTTCCTGTCCATGACGTTCAGTCATCGACGACGGAGCAGGAGGAACGCCTGGAGGACAGCTGCTATCCTTGCATCTCGCCACCCCCTAAGTAAACAACGCATATCAGTCCTCAGCTGTATATACCCACGGGAGAGAGCACAAGCCACCTGACACTTAGTGGAGCCTCAATCCGCTACCCTCCCCGTCAAACACTTTGGCCTCCTGATTAGGGTTCCCAGAGTTGCGTATCACGCCGTCGAATCATCTGCAAGCAACAGCCGAGCCAGCTTGCTCAGCCACCCGCCCCAGCCGGAGCCGAGGGCACCAAGTCCGACCCCGTGAATTCCAAAGGGAAGCGACATCAGTGGTAAGTCAGCCAAACCCAGTGTGCCCAATGCCTGGAGGCATCACCTCGCCCTCACAGATTTTGTACCAAGTAGGTGCCCAACACGCCCGACACTATATAAAGGACCTGTGCAAGGCCAATGGTAATAATACGGACGCCTCCACAGTAGAGTCCGCTCCCCCTACCTGCGCAGAAACAAAAACACTCCGCTCTTGATGCGACGCCCCTCTCCTTAGGCTGTCACACCTCAATACATGCAAGTGTGTACAGCGTGAATAGACCACATTCAAATCGCAGCAGCCCTTGATTCTAGGCTGCACATGTTTTTTCTTGGGAAAAGTGGTTTGGAACATACAAGAAGTTACAAACCAAACTCATCGGGCCTTTGTGTGTTTCTGCCTTGACATATAAAATTAACTTCAGTGAATAAAAAAGATATAAAAATGGGTGGTGCTATTAAGGAAAGAGTGGCTCAACTTCTGCTGTTTTCAGTTGAAGGATGTGCCTCCAGTTCCAAGTGAGTTCAAAATTCACTAATTACTTACTATAAAAAAAGTATTTATTCTAAAATGTAGCCAAGAGTTATTAATAAAGCAGAACTTCTATGTACTTAACCCAGATGGATTGAAAGTCCACATCTATGGAACATATTCTGTGGTCCCATTTTTGATTTACCTGCATTTCAAGACCACATTCATTGAAAGTCCACAAGTATTGAAATTTTTTGTCAGTCCCCTGAGAAAAGATAAATAGAGAATCCACTGTATAAAGTAGATTACTAATTGCAAAATTTGTCTTCGTGTTGTTTAAGCCAAGCTTTAAAATTTGAAAGCATTACAGATTACAAATCTGTAAAAAAATTTTTTTATAGGGAAATGACTACCTTTAAGTAAATTACTCTTAAATATGATGTGCCACTGGTGACGTCGTTAGCCCAATCTAGCCTCACCACAGCTGCAGCTTCCTCCCAAGAAGAGCCTTACATCCTACATGCTACAGGCGCCACCTTTCTGCTGTAATGCCAGGGATTGCTTACAGGCTGACTACTGCAGAATGCCGGTCAGCAACCCGCATCACACCTTGGAGAACGCTTACCCCTCCGGCCGGCGGCCATGGAGGGGAACGCAGCCAAGTCTTTGGCTGCTGTCAGCCATCTCTACCACTACCTCGTCGTTTCTCTCTCTCCCCCAACCTCCCCATGCCCCCTGTGCTGATCCTATGTTTCAGGTATAAATAGGACCCGCAGTCCTCAGTTCGAGGCTGACTCTCGAAGCATAGTTTCAGAACGTAACTCTGCCAGACTGCGGACCGAAGCCTGCTAATGTCTACTTGCCTAGCGCAGCACCGGTTGCAGAACGTTACTCTGCCCGACCGCTTACCGAATCCTTCAATCACCACTACCGAATCATGACTACATAGCTCTAACAACACTCTACTGCCTACGAGTCAGAGTACCAGCCGTCTCGGGTTACCTTCGCCCTCCATGCTACTGCATCTCCCGAGACTAGACAAAGCCTCTGTTGGCAACCTAGGTTTGGCACTTCAGGCCCTAGTCACGATAAAGGCTGGATGTGTGTGTTTAATTGTTCCGGCAATAAACAAACATTTCTGAATTGGCTGCCTTATCAATATCAGCTTCTATTCTTCATACCACGCCTCCTATTTCCTACTTCATCCAATTGGTCCCTCGCCCTAGTGGTCCGCCAACACATTTCTTGGAGCAGGCAGGCACCGCTTCAGGGAGCCCCAACTCTGCACGTTACTTGGATCCTATGGCGATGTCCCACTTTGCTGAGTAACATTGGAGTAACGCCCTACTGGAATATTGCTCCCTTCTGCAAGTGCTTCGATCTGCCAGCGAAGTCCTGCCCAGCCAACATACTTGCAGGAGACCAACGAACCCTGAATCTGCATGTTACTTGGATCCTATGGGTATGTCCTGCCTTGCTGAGTAACACAGGAGAAGCGTTTCACCCTGCTATTGTGTCTTTCTGTAAAATGCTTGGGTCTGCCGGCAATGTCCTCGTACTTGCAGGAGACCAACAATGGGCACCTACCCACCACCTACCAACCTATCCGGATACCTTGACCCTATCAGGCTGAGCCCGGCCATAAGGAATACCCACTGTCATCCTCTCTAAGCTATTTCCTGACTACATGCCTCACCACAGGGCTGGGCAGGATAAAGCAGCCAAGCAGGCACTAGCACTGGTTGGGAGCCTGGTGGAATCCAAGCCGAGCGCCAACAGGGTATACACTTGGAAGAGAGAGGCTGCAGCATGTCAGAGGGAGATAACTTCCAGCAATCCCAACGAAAACCGAGATACCTACTTCAGACTACTGTGGCATGTTCCTCGTGCGCGTATCTCCGCTGCCCCCTACGTGACCCAAGAAGCCCTTAGTTAACAACCGACGTTTGGCTATAGGGAATGTGATGAGAAGCCTAGAACCCCAAACCAGCTGTGCTCCAGTCAGAGTTCAGATAAGGCCAACCCCGAGCAGTGCTCCTACCCTACCACTATTGGCTACAAACCCTGCAACCTATAAAAACACTGTCAAGTCGATGATGCCTGCCACCCAGCCGTCAGGGATAGNATTAACTCTCAAACCGCCAGACAGGTGAGGCATCAAATATAATCTAATTGTACACATAATTAGATTCCAAAAGCTGTAACTCACCTTCCAAATGGTTATTCTTGTTAATGTGGTGGCGGATAACCTTCTCAAAGTCCTTGTTTATGATGGTGAGCTTGACAAGATTCCGTTTGTCCCCATGGCTGGCCATAAGGTCGTACATGGTGGAACGGTTGCTCTTCACACATTCCTGCCATAAAAATATGTAACACTGATGAATCCATGATTATTAATGTGGTACAAAGAACTTCACTTACTGTGCAGACATCCCATGGAAAAACAGCCCTCATATATGCACTATAAACACTGAAGTGGAGAGAAGAATGCAAAAAACAGATTGCTGAAGATGCTGAAAATGACTGCCTTAACAATCTTTGACACCTGTGTGCATGGTTCAACATGTTCAAGTAGGCCAATGCATACTACAATTTGGACAAACTGATATGACGAATGGCGCTGTGTGTGCTTTCCAACTTATATGGGCAGTCAGCCTGTTTACAAAATGGAACCTTTGAGCCTGTGTGCATGGATCCTCCATAATGACAATTCTTTCTTCCGAAGAATGCACACCCTTCCACCACAATTGCTTCTATTCATGTGGAAAGGAAACAAGTTGCATAGGAATGTGAACACACGTGCATGCCCACCTGTGTGGTATGAATGACACTGAAAACACACGTCGTAATGATGTAACTAAGCACAATTAAATATTGTAATTTACATATTTTCTTATGAATATTGTTTTTTTTTTGGACATTCAAATGATGTTTGTAGCAAATCTACTTTTACATCAGACATCCTATTTTTAGTAATGTACACACTGCTAGTATAACAAAGAATAAAAAACAAATTTCCTCAGCATAAAAGAACAATGTATGTTCTACGTACAAAAATAAAGAATGCATGGTGGAAGTACCACTGCAAGTACTGGATGACAATAAAGAAAGCATCCTTTGTTAATAATAAATAAAATATTGGGGCCACAGTAGCTGAGTAGCTAGAGCACCGAACAGCTACCCAAGGTAATCCAGGTTTCATTTTTGGTGTCACATTCAGACTCTTGCATATGGGAGATGTGGTAGACATTTTCGTTGGTTGTGGAATTTATCATGGTGCTCCCTTTTATTTCATTCAGTTGGTGCTCCATTTTGGGGTCTCATTCCATTTAACAAGCTCCACCTCAAAAACCTGCTGTCAGGTGTGTGTAATTGTTTGAACAAAATAATTATTTACGACTAAACCCTAACTCATGACTTTCAAAGGACAATGGAGTGGAGTGGACAGATTTGCGTGGCTCTTAACATCAAGGTCTTGAGAGCTGATGAGGGGAAAGTGAGGTGAGTTGAGTATGGAGCAGCACTGGAATGCAAGGGCGGGGGAAACGGGAGATCCTAGAGAATACCCACCGACCAGCAGCATCATCCAGCATGATTCTCACATGCGAAAATCTGGGAGCAACCCTAAGTGGTTTGACCACTACACCACTATGGCCCCTGGAAAAAGGACAATGGAAAACTGTAGTTCATGGGGTTGAATGAAATGGTGCACCATACGGAGAAGTATGAAAAAAAGGAGTTCTAATGTGGATTGTGGCAACTCACTTACTGACACACTGCCACTGCTTGCCACTGATGAACTACAAATATGCAAAAAGTTTGTGTGTCCCACACATTGCGATTTGGTCGAGTGACTGACGTTCGCGATTAGCGGCACCACAAAGTGGTACAACTAAATGGAGAGTCCCACAACTCAGTAACACAATGCACAGTCACACCCCCAGTCTCATCTGCATGGACGTTTGGAGAATAGATTCAGATGAAGGAACACTGCTAACCAGCAATGCTCTTTAAAAGGAGGAGGCGGAAATTACGACGATTCTGGGTGCATCCATTGATGAGCAGCAATATACTTTCCTAAAGGACACTTTCATGTTTTGTACAGAAATCTAAAAGAGGATGATACAATTTTTTAAAATTATTATTCAACAAGCTGTTATCGCTTCTTCAAGAGCACTTACGACAAAAAAATACCAACATGATAAAGAGTATTTCTCAGTTGGTATTTTCCTTTCAAACTCTGAAAAGAATTTCCGATTAATTTCTTTACAATTCTATTGCTGTACTGCACTAGTTGTGTGTCCCATATTAGCGGATGGTTTTCAACTTTGGTAATGAACAAGGCAGTCATCTTTCCCTGTACGTACATACATATATCACTATATAACTATTAGCCACAGAGTGGCTCATGTACTATGCCCGAGCCACTACTGGCCACCACCAGTAGCAGGGACTGGCCACTGACATTTTGTGTAGCATGAGTAACACAATTGCTGTGGCCCATGTGCCAAGCTCTTGTACGCCCCTTCATTTAAACCAAAACTGCTGGTCTGCCTCTCAAATTAACCACAGAACTGGCAAAAAGATCAAAAAATTGTTTCATTTTTATCACAGTAACAAGTTCACTTCTGTAGTGATGGGCTTACATTAGAGTCCACTACTGTTCTGAAAATTGTCAGCAGCCAGGTTGGAAGGGGAGTACGCACTTTAAGGCATCCAGAGGCAAGTAACTCTTGTGGTATGGTGGTTTCCAGACCTGGTCTTGGGACAGCTGTCCTTTTCTCCCTTCAGGATTGCTGGGGAAATATGTGATTACTGATCCTTCACCTGTTGTATCAGAAGTTGACAGCTGATGGTAATTAGTATCGGATGCTTGCCATCAACATAGTTTGCCTTTGAAGTGGGTGACAGGCAATGGTGAGACAGAAGCAAGAAAGAAGGCAAAATGGCTGGCTCTTCTTTCCAGGACAAACATCATAATGTTGTGACTATTCATTTTCAAATGTCAGGAAAATAGCAGGAGGGATGGTGGTGTCTGTATGGACCTGGGAGCAGTACAATGTAGTGTCAACTAGCTTTTACATACATGTTTTTTCTCATTATTGGGGTTCTTACACTGACAGCGCAGGCTGTCACAGAACTCTGAAGAACAGTAGACTCTGCTGTTGGTATAGGACATATTATCACAGTGGCAGAGTAGAGCTGTGTTGTGTTACTCTGTGCTTGGTACTTCTGGAGTAAAGTTCATGGATGTCTGTAATGTACTGGAGGTGGTTGTCAGCAGTTGCTAGGCGCTGCTGGAAGGTCTCTACTCATGTGTCTTCAGATTACCTGGTAGCTTGGCTTAGCCAGGGTTGTTAGATGTACCTTGCCCCAGATGAGTAGAGATTGATGCATGACGTCTATTAGGAATGGGAAGGACGTCACTGTCAGACAAGGGTTTTGTAGTGCCGATCAGAGGCACTGGCGTCGCTTTACCTGGCTTGGGTCTCACCCGGGATATATCCAGGATCGGCGATTGCTGGCTGGAACGTGGGCCCTGTCCTAGGGCAGCTGCTGGGCTGATCGCTGGTGTGGGCGGCGATGGTGTATGGTAGGTTGGTTGCGGCACCTGGAAGTGCGGGTAGACTCTGTCGTAGACGAACTACGATTGGGTGTTGTTCGCCGGCGATCTTCTGGGGTGGCTGAAATGAGGTGCTAGATGGGAGGTTGAGGCCTTGCCAGTTGTCAGGCGGCTTGAGCTCAGTCCCGTGGGGAGGGGCTGCTGAGGGCAGACGGCAATGGGTTGCAGCGCAACTGACTAGGTTTAGAGGCAGTAGCTGCCTTCTTAACTCTCTTTTCCTTGCACTGCTTCTATGGGTGAAGGGCATATGGGAAAGGTACTACGGGTCTACCACACAAAGTAGGAGTAGGCGACGAGTTCCCTGGCTAAAGTGTAACCAGAAGAGGTTAGGCAACCCAGAATCAGTCCTGTCACTCCAACCGGCGAAGTACAACGTGGTGGATGGAGTGGGTTAGCTGATCTGGATGTCTAGCCGCTTAGTCGCATGTGTTCCTAGTGGTCGGGGCTCTACCGTACGTGCGCACCAAGTACCTTTGCATACAGTATGGGTGGCCATCTACTGGGTTATGTTTTTATGATATACGTGCGCCCAGTTAAGGGTAGCCTACAGACCTACACTAGTTTCGGCAAAGTGGGCTTCAAGGCACAGTCTCTTGCTTCTCCTTTGTGGGCTTGACATCTACGAGGTCTAAAGTCACAATCACCCTAGAATAAGCACACAGGGTTAGGTAAGAATATGTGTTTATTCCCCAGAGAAATAGACACAATGTACTATCTCCTAGCTATCAATTGTATTGAAACCGGCAAAACTAGACTACGTTAAACCAGATGAAGGGGACCTGGGGCAAAACTAAACAAGAGCGGAAAATAAGCTAGGTTGCTATGAAAACGGACCCGAACTAATATACTGTTGTCCAGAAGGGACTCGTGGTTTACTACGAAAGTGGCAGCGAGTGTAAGAGGAAGAAGACTTCTTTGGGGTTTGCTTGACGCTAGTCTAGAAGGCTTCTGGAAGGTAGCGGTGGTCCTTTGTGAGGAAAGCAGTAGGTAAAGAGCTCCAGCACACGAGGTGGTGGAGTGAGCTGCCGAGTATACAACTGGAGTTTTTGGGCTGTGCGCTTGTGTATATAGACGGCCGGCTGCAGGTTCTTCAGCTACCTTCGGCTGGTCGGGTATCTTCGGGATAGAGCTCCTCCCTTAGCGGCACAGGCTGCATTCTCTTGCCGGAAGCTGGAAGTGCTGTTTTCCTTGTGTGTGAGTTGTGTTGCTCTCGCGAGCTTAGGGGCAGCGCTGGGCTTCATGGCTGGTTTCTGTCGCACTCGGGAGTGAATACAGGACACGTGACGTTGCCAGTTCAGAGGAATGAACACAGAAACACATCAAGTGCTGAAAAGCATGGGTACTAATAAGTTCACAATCAGTGTGGTCCCTTGAACATATCATGGTTTGCCAAAAAACCAAGAATGAAGGCTTCTGTACTGCATTTCAGTTCATTAGAGCTTGCTGCCAGTTTATGTTTCCTCTGAATTATTTTCCACATAAATAAGTAGTCCCCGAATATAATTTAACAGTGTCTCTTCTTGGGTACCTTAGAGTTAACTACCATAACTGGCCAAGCCTACATTGGTTAGAGGCTGCTATTACTGAAAGGCATAAGCATCTTTATTGGATGCTTGAGCTCTTGAAATGAAGTGTACAGTGTTTGCAGCTTCTATGATTTTGAAGGTTTAGTTAATGTGAAAGTTGACAAAGTGATAGTTTCATTACAATGGTGATGACAGCCCAAGAACTGGAAAGGCTCATAGAAATAAAACACACTTTATATAGGACTGTAATGTGAGTATGGAACAAGCTGAAGCAAGAATGTAGTATGTAAATTATTATGGAAAAACTTATGCTGTGTGTGTAGCACGCAATAGCCTGGCATGACATGAAGGATTAAATCTAGGTGTTCAGTTCAGACACAGATATCTTGCCATATGCTCAAACTTGATGCTTGCTACAATAAATTTCTTTTAAAATAAAATTCAATTTCAATTACAGTAAACCACAATTCTGCAACAGTAGCAATTTAATAACAAAATTCGCTCTGGGACCATTAAAAAAAATCACAAACCATTATGAAAAAAATTAAAAAAAAAATTGTAGGCAAAATTACAAAAACAAAATACAGGGGCTGCGTCGCTACCATTAACTGGTAGGCTACAATCTGTGAAACCAAAAAGTTGGGCAAAAATTTGTTAAAACCGTTGACCAAACAAACCCAGTGCATGCACCTGGTAAGTTTGACTGCACACATGACTTGTGACTACAAAGAGAAACATTTTTTCCCCTTCAGCACTCCTCTTTTGCTCTCCTGCTATGCACCCTTATCAGTGTGTAGCTATGATCGATGCTGTGCGCATAACACTGTTAGTCACCTCCGATTTTATGAGTACACCAATCCCATACTTAGCACGACTGATTTGTTTCTGAAAATGTGCACGTTAATTGAAATCGCATATTCTGAAGCATTGTTCTTAATACAAACATAGGCTGATGAATTTAATGTGTTCCAAATTGCGGAGAAATCGATTCTTTACATAATGTATCATCAACAAAACATCACGAAATATAAACAGGCAGTGGAATTTATCACTGTATAACTTATGTAAAATTACATTAAATGCTGCGGCAGCGTGTTATGGAAACAAACACTTCATGGTAATCTAGGTCAGCTGGCCGGCATGCATTCCGCTTGAGGCTGTTGACCTTCAACACATGTGACACATTCTCATCCACTGTCAGGCGCTTCGAGACGTCACAAGACACGTCAGTTCTTTATTTTAGAATGCACACGTCAGAAATAAAAATATGTACTGTAGACACTTTCGTGAAAACTGCAAATATTTTTTNTTGTACTGTAGACACTTTCGTGAAAACTGCAAATATTTTTTGCATTTTTTTAAATGCTTGACATGCACAGAAACAAAACTTGCAGTACGTTACGTCATTACATTTTTTAACAGTATCATTGGAACATCTCCAAGTAGCATCTCACTTTGAAGCCATGATGAAACCGAACTGGGCTTGAGTGGGGTGGCTGTTGTTTGTTTTTCAAGGCNCACTGTCAGGCGCTTCGAGACGTCACAAGACACGTCAGTTCTTTATTTTAGAATGCACACGTCAGAAATAAAAATATGTACTGTAGACACTTTCGTGAAAACTGCAAATATTTTTTGCATTTTTTTAAATGCTTGACATGCACAGAAACAAAACTTGCAGTACGTTACGTCATTACATTTTTTAACAGTATCATTGGAACTCTCACAGTAGCATCTCACTTTGAAGCCATGATGAAACCGAACTGGGCTTGAGTGGGGTGGCTGTTGTTTGTTTTTCAAGGCNAGTAGCATCTCACTTTGAAGCCATGATGAAACCGAACTGGGCTTGAGTGGGGTGGCTGTTGTTTGTTTTTCAAGGCAGACCCAATAATATTCACGTCAGGATGAGGCAGGTTACATCTGGACAGGGGAAGAAACGCACTTTGTTCGACCTTTGTATGGCCAGCCATTTTCATTCAGAGATTTTGCGTTGATTGAAATTTACCTTTGTGTTATTTGAAACATGAACAAAATTAATGTTGCACTAATTAAATTCATTCTGTTTGAAGACCTGCTAAATGAGGGATTGGTGTAAGGATTTTAATATGGTTGCGATTTTAAGTCATTCTCTGGAATTGTCTAAAACTTCCAAAAATTGAAAAAACCTGCACGGATAAAAAAAGGCATGTGATACCTCAAGCAGCCCATGCCATCTCTCCGCAGGATCCTTTACACTCCCCTCTTCGTTGGTCACGACGCGGAGGGCATGAAAATGCCACCCTGCTTGCTAGGGGGAGGAAACAAGGTCACCCAAGGACAGCCTAAACTTATGCCTCAAAGCAGGATGTTCACAACATGAATACATTTGCTTTGCACTTCATGAAGGTTACAAACAAACAAAACCAGCATGACCAACAAATGAAAGAAAGCCCTCTTGACCAATCTTTCTATTCTAATGTTTAAAACACCCTTTTTGTAATATTAAACTTCTGCATCCTATGTTCTAGTAGAACTCTATTTTCTACTCCATAAATTGGATGCATTGTGCTATTATTTTCTGTCAAGAGGTTTTTATGAGGTGTATGTCTGTTTTCCTCTTCCCTTCGTATCTCTGGTAAGCTTGTTATTATGGGAAGTAACCGTGGCCATGTTTGCCGAATCCCAATAAAGTTATGATGCACGTGCCCTGTAGTTAGTACATTTCCTGCTTGCCAAGGTAAATGGGGCTCTGTCTTAGAATGCGCTTAGGTCCCACCCTTACCTTGACCGCAGACTCTCCTCTTAGAATCAGGGTATGCTTGTGAAAAAAAATTGCAATTTATGGATTCTGTTTACCAGAGACTGTGCATAATACAACCCATTTTATCTTGCAGATCTTCTGAAGTGATTAATATTTCATTTCATAGTGATGGGTCGAGTATCAAAAACTCGAGTCAAGTCAAACTCACAAGATCCACTAGTCATTTGAGTCAAATTTTTTTCCCATCAGGCATTGAGTTACTGAACATGCAAGTTGAGTCACAATGTTTTTAGGTTATAAACAAAAATATATTAGCACCTAACAATAAATTTCTCTCTCGTGAATAAATAATTTTACGTTGCTAAACTGCTAAAGATGCATTGTAATGATAACAACTCTGCTACACACACTGACCTTCGGTTGTTGTTTGTGATGTTCGGCAGCGATAAAAGCCGATGATTCATGACAAGCCGCTTCCTCTTACAATGCACACGCATTTNGAACTCACAAGATCCACTAGTCATTTGAGTCAAATTTTTTTTCCCAGCAGGCATTGAGTTACTGAACATGCAAGTTGAGTCACAATGTTTTTAGGTTATAAACAAAAATATATTAGCACCTAACAATAAATTTCTCTCTCGTGAATAAATAATTTTACATTGCTAAACTGCTAAAGATGCATTGAATGATAACAACTCTGCTACACACACTGACATTCGGTTGTTTGTGATGTTCGGCAGCGATAAAAGCCGATGATTCATGACAAGCCGCTTCCTCTTACAATGCACACGCATTTGTGCGCACTTCGTGTAATAATATTTTGCATGAGAACAATTTCTTACTAGGCATTACCAACATATCTATTTTCTTCTTGTTTTTATTCATATTAATTTTATATGAAATATTATCACTTATGGATAAAATATAAGTAAAAGCTCAGTTCAACCAAAAATAAGGTATTTTTTAAACATAAAGTATAAAATGCTTGTGATATACGACATATTTAAGAAATAATCAAGAACGTCGTACATGGGGTGATTTTTCAAAGAATTTATTTAAATGTGTAAAGAAACTGGAAATAGACTATATAAGGGGCTTGCATTATACCAGTGTACATAGGTACACATGAACATTTATGGTGCAAACTTGATGTTAACTCGACTCAAAGCTGTAAATATCAAACTCACCCATCACTAATGCTTCATCTAAAAAAAATGTGAGTTTTCAGACAGCTGTGAATAAATTCAATAATTACAATATGTTTCTCTAAAACCTTCAGTAATTAATAACTCAAAACCACATCCTTTAATTTTTCCCTCACAATTCCGCTTGATGCTTGATATGAGTTACACAGCGCTTGGGCTCAGTGCTAATGCATTATTGGTAGTGATGGGTGAGTTTGATTTTTACAGCTTTGCAGCTCAACAGCTTTGCAGTTTTTTCACACTTTGAAAAATCAACCTTTGAAAAATCGCCCCATATATAATGTTCTTGATTATTTCCTAAAGATGTCATATCACAAGCATTTTATACTTGTGTTAATGATAAAAAAATAGCTTATTTTTGGTTAAACTGAACTTTAACTTACAAATTATCTCTAAGTTATAATATTTCATTTATAATTAATATGAATAAAAACAGGGAGAAAATAAGTGTGTTGGTAATGCCCAGTAAGAAATAGTTCTTATGCCAAATATTATTACACTGTGTGTGCACACATGCGGAGTGCATTATCCCTTTGGTGCAGCATAATTTTCTTGACATAGTTAAGCTTTGTTTGCATGAGGCGGAGGAATATCCTGGAAGTAGAACTTCAGCAGGGCTTCAAAAAAATAAGTTTGAAGCAACCGTGAATGGACTATAACTTCCTCCCCCTCTTGTAGACTTGGTTCAGCAAGATAAAGTTTTGGGACTAGTTTCTACCAATAAGAATAATTGTTTCCTTGGTTAAAAGATTCACAGCGCTGCCTTTTCCCTCCTGCCAAGTGAATGACTACTGTAGGTACAAAAGGAACAGTAATGTCAGCCACTTGATGCTGATAGGAAAAAAAAAGAAGATAACAGTTACAGGAGTGGAGTGGGAGAGTAACTTTCAGGCTGGTCTGCCAGCATGCTGCCGAGTGAGCAGACAAACAGTTCACATTAAAAGTTTTTGCTTGTTAAAAGTTCTTTTTTTACATGCACACATGTTTTTAAAATTGTAATTATGTGAAAAATAATGACAAGTGTACTGTGTCTACACACACTTCTGCTGAAGGTGTGACGTGCCATGAGAGAAAAAACTTTTCATGTTTAAATACTTTGTATGGTTGGAAGTATTTGTGTCGTACTGATACTGTACCTGTTAACCTTGATGTTATCTGCCTCACCTCCCTGCTCGCCAGTCAGGCGACAAGAGAGAATAGAGTTGATATCATTACGATGCAACTTTAGCAGGTTAGCAACATAAAATTGTTTTGCAAGACATGAAAAGTGATTGTTAGGTGCAAATATTTGTTGGTTTATAACCTAAAAACACAGTGACTCGACTTGCATGTTCAGTAGCTCGATGCCTGCTGGGAAAAAACTTGACTCAAATGGTGAGTCGATCTTTGTTAGTTCGACTCGACCTTCCAGGATTTCAGTTTATTCAGAAGAAATAGGTCTAATGGAATAAATTAGTATTTCGATAACAAACCCTCAGGTTTTCCTGCAAAAAGTCACTTAAAATGAACTCCGTACGTGGCAAAATTTATGCACCGCACAATATTTGAACAGTTTGGCAACAAGGTGAGGTTAAGTAGACGTGTCGGAAGTATCATTTTATTGGAAAAATGTGTAACTGTAAAATTAAATAAATATTGTATTTAAAAACACTGTGTTATGCCAGAGATGATACAACATGAACTTCATGCAAAAATGGCAAGTTAAAAATAATATTTGAATTATTTAGGGGTCAAAACTAGATGGTTTCGATTTTGCTACAGAACTATGGACAGGTGCGAAATCGGGTGCCTATTGTTTTGATGATTGTATCACTCACCGTCACCTCTGGACGTTGAAGGAAAGAATCTAGTTCCTTCTGCAGGTGGATGTACTGAGGACAGCCTTCTTCACCTGTATCCCGCAGGCAGCCTAGTTGGTTCAGAAACAGCTCCAGAACCAGCATTACGATCATTGTCACCTGCGTTTTGTCCTGCTGCCTTAGACCTTCCAATTTCTGCAAAACAAAATACAGTAGTTAGCAGACTCAAGATGCACAGAATTTCAAAATGCAGGTTGGTCATAAGATATGAAAATACACCCACAAAATAGTATAAAACAGTTATCACCATCATGAGACAGTGTGTTACAAATAAAACATTCCCCATTCGGAACATTTAGACCGTACCTTCGAACAGAACTTTGGGCTGTAGCCGATTCAGTTTATGTAATGTGTATAAGGGTATCTGTTCATACTGTTACAAAAATTGCTTAGGTTCCAGGGACGAAATATTTTATTTTAATTAGCACAAAGAAATATATACAATTCTGTAATTTGTTTATGAAACGCACATAAAATACCTCTTTCACATTCAAAGAAATAACAAAATTTATTATACACAATATCACATTACTCACTACACAATTAGAAACATAAAACACTCAATCAATTCTTTTGCATACACCACAACCTTGAGATACCCTGAGTTAACTCCCACACAGTAACAATACAATTTCTACTCTTGCACTCTCTCTTGGTCTCATTAGTGCAAAAATTCTAAAAAAAATCTAGAAAAGTTACCTCCTGCTCTACAGTTGGCTCTCAAGAGTTCGCTGTTAAGAGCCATCCTAATCTCTCCACTCACTCCTGCTCTACAGAACTATTTACCACTGCCATAGTTAGTGTATAGAATTCTGATTATTTCACAAAGCCCTGCTTAGAGTTTTCTTAATGTACATTAAGTATCATTCCACTAAAAGTAAAAATTAACTTTGTCATGGATTTACAACTAGTATTAATGTACTGGTTGGGTGAAACTGTGAAAATGTTAGAAATATAAGACTTTCTACAACCATAGTTCTTCCTGCTTTTCTCAAATTTTTCCAACATAACTAGTTATGGCAGTTAATGTTTAAAGTGATTACCTATTTGCAGTTACAAGAAAATACTTATTTTGGTGACTGTTTAAAATTGTTCAATTATGTAATGTCACAGTTGAGTGCATTACCATGCTTTTAAGCTTTAATACCAATTTACTCAAAACAATTTTTTATTTTAAATAGGCATTTTGGAGGTACGATGAGCTTTATATTTACAACTTAGACAGTTTTCCCTCTCAGCAAAGTGCTGTTGCATCATTAGGTAATTGATAGTACTACCATGAGCAGAAGCTTATTGTCAATGGGTTAAGTGTGAGTATAACAGAAATAAATAACTACAAACAACCAGATGCAATATTTAAACATAAAAGGCCACTTATTTTGTCTAATGTAATTATAATTTAAAAAGTTATTTGTCTACAAAAACATCTGAACTACTTTAACAAAAACTTCAAATATGGACTTGCTCACCCACCAGTCTAACTACGTGTTAGCAAAGCAGCCTGAAAAACCCTGTAACAGTTATTTGCCTCGTTTCTTCAAGGTCATGTGGTTGACACCACCATCACAGTGCCGTAAGTGTGCGCTTGTCCGGGGGAGGGAAAATAAGCACTATGTAAACACTTTACCCTGGGGATAGGGAGTGAACAAGATAAGGGTGGGAAGAATTATACACTAGTCAAAACAGTATGTTCCCATTTGATCTGAAGGTTTCTCTACGCCTCTGCACATTTGCTCCTTAAGATGGTATTACATTAATGTGCGACACATTCTGATATTTACTTAAACACGACTTCATCTCATCTTCACATGTCGTCACGCCACCCCAGGTGGGGTTTGAACCCTGAACAACTTGCTACCAGAGCCTGCCAGCACACCTCTAGATGCAGGGGCACCCATGGACACGTCAGCCAAGTTCGTTTTGCCTTTATGTCGGACATCACGCCAACCCCCCACGTGTGATAGAAGCCAACCAAGTGGCCCAACTAAGCGCCTAAGCTCACGCCGCCGATGCAACCTCGCATGACAGACACCTGCTTTCACTACAGACCGAGAGATGACACCAGAGAGCACAACTCCGCCCACGGGAGGAGGAGCTCGCACCCCGCCACCCCCACACCACAGAGAGCCCTCAGGCAGGTGGAATATATGTCCGTGCACAACCGCAGAACAGTAGTTCATTCCATGGGATGGGCACTCAATAGTATACATATTGCTGAACCTGCGTTGTAGTTCTGTATGTAGCCACCAAGCGCTAGTAGTGAGCTAAACGACTGATGACGTTGTGTTTGTTTTTGTGGACTTTTTGAGAAATGGCATGTTAAAAACTTCATATCAACACTGAAATGAAGAGTACGGTAGTTTTAATTTTGTAATATTCTTAGAAGTTAAACCTGTACAGCATGAAAATGTACTGTTGTTCAATGGAGTTTAAGTGAAAAAACAATGGGTTGTATTTTAAAGAGCTGTGTTCCGGGTTGTATTTTAAAGTGCTGTGTTCCGGGTTGTACCAATATGGAATCATCACGACATCGCTTTCCTGTTTATGAAGAAGACGTCTTTAATACTTGAATTACAAGGATACAGAATGAGAAACTGGAAAGCAAACATCCTTTAGACGTTTACAAGCTATTTTATATTTACGGCAGACACTTTTTACCAGTATGCACAATGCCAGGCTCCAAGACTTATAACAAAATTGAACAATTTTAAACAATTCACGAAATAAAAAAATCATATGATTTGGTCATGTAGATAAGATATAGAAACAACCTGGAAAATACATAAATTTTTTCAACAAACTGTGATAGCTTCTTTGATATGTCTGTTAGGACAACTGTTTTACCATTGATCTTAAGCTGTACATAGAGCCCATATCAGATTTTATTGTAGCTATTCCACACAAATTACCTGCTTCATATTTTTTTGTCAGATCTAGGCCTTTGTTCAAGTAGGTAAACTGGTATGTGACTGTGCGCTTGCTATCACATTCACCACGCCACACACATTTTGTGTATTTTTTTTTAGTGTTCTTCAGTATTTTTGTAAATTTTGATGATTTTTAAGTACGCCACAGTTTTTCTGGCCACGTTTCATAGCATTTGGTGCAAATAATGCAACCATGCAATTGTTTCCACACTATTAGTTACTGCAGATACGTACCATTTTTCTTAAATTTGTTCCTGATTTTTTAGAGGTACTCCCAAACCGCACAATTAATTACCACAAAATCTGTAAGAAATACCAAGGAAAAGTGTAAACAAACCTATTAGGAAGTGAGGATTGTTTTTTAAGAATCTTAATTCTTCACGTCACAATGCTTCCGAATTTTTACATCTATTTTAACTCAAACTTCATGCTTGTTGACTCTTCAGCCCAGTTTGTAAATTTCCTGTTTATCTTGTTTTTTCTACTTTCCTTCAATATGAGTTTAAGTTTATATAATTCTGTATTTTGTCGTAAAAGTGATGTTGGAGATGTAGGCCTATTGGTGAATTATTTGAAAATTATTGTAAAGTAAATTACCAAATGCAATGCTTGAGTTAATAGTTACACTTAAACTACTGGTTTTTAAAGATTACTCTTACATTTTCATGAATCAGAAATGTTAGTGTTATGTCGTTAACAGGTTTAAATGAAGTACAGACAGAAGAGAACTCATACTTGTTCCCTTCACACAGGGTGCAGGATGTTGGACAGTGTAAGTAGGTCTACTTCAGTTTTTATGTCTCACAGGAAGTAGGTATGCCAAACTTTTCTACAGTAAAAAAATTCTTACACCAATTCCTTATTTTTCTTAGTTAGTACTCTCTCTTATATGCTACCAACAATTAAGATGAAAATTAATAAAATACCTGGAAGTTCTGCTCTTTCCTGAAGGCTTCCCTATTCAAGAAAAATTGGATTGAACATTCACAAAGCTAAAATTATGTGGCAGTAAAATAAATTAAAAAATAGAGAGGTGTCAGCTAGAAAATACCCAACAAATAATTTATTGGTTATATGTATTTAATTTTACACTTAAAAGTAGGCTACACTGTACGTTTGTATTTTAATATTATAATAAATAAAATATATAATTAATAAATAATAATAGTGGTTCACCACTGTATACTGACACATTAATTTAAGAGGACATGGTGGTGTGGTAGGGACAAAGCTATGTTAAATTAGCTATGATCATTAGTTGCACACTGAACATAATTTTCTGGTGCAGACCATTTGTAAACTCCAAAACACTCATTATTTAAAAAATTTCTCACTGCACAAAATTTTTTGTTTCATAAAAATTTCTACATCTCCCACCTTATTCATTATCCCGCCCCCTTAAAATAAATTAAACTTTCCGATATTTTTCCAGAAATGTGAATGGTGGTCGAAACTTCCTATTGACAAATCTATTAACAAGTAAGCAAATGTAATCTGTTACCTGAATCCCAGTTAGGATTCAGGAAACATCACCGTAAAACTACTTCACTTCTGTTAGCCGTAGGCGGACATCAGAGATTAGATGCATAGTAGATTTGTATTCGAGTCGGAGCAAATCTCTTCACATTACTAACTTTATAGATAATAATGTACGGAAACTTGACAAGTGAATACATGTTTTGCACGCGATAGTATTTAAATTTAGCAATCACTTCAACTTGCCTACATACAGTTACGCATGTGCCCCAGGTCACACTCCTCGCACTTTTAAATTTATACAAACTTTGATGATAATTAATACGGCACATTTATCTGATGTTGTTTTGTTTTGAGATGCTGAAAACCTTTGTGCTGACACAGAAGAAACTCTTAATTGTAGCTAGTTTGCAGTTAACTGAATATTGCTAAAAATTAACATTTAAAAAGAAATCACTGCGCTGAAAGCATTTACACTCACATAAACACCTCCTGGCATGCATACGAAAATATTGACTGTGAAACAGTAAATTATGCGAGATCTTAACGCCCAAATAAAAGTGCATCGTTCAAACTGGCGGCAACGCAGACCGGTTTCGTTTTATACACATAAAATCTTACATAAATGTATCACAGTTTAATGTCTCGGTGTCACATAGGCTACGTCGTACAAGAGTACTGTTCAGTTGCATGTCCAAGGCAGTGTTGATTTTTACATGTGATTGAAAGGCACGCAGTGGTCCATAAGAAGAAAAGATGGTTCCTGCAAATCAACCAAGTTAGTTTATATAAATTGTCAAAGGAAATAAAATTATTTCTTGTCCTTTTACTGTAAAATAAAACAATTTCTTTCAGAAATGTAAAAAATTTAAAACTTATTTGTACAAAAGTTGTTTCCTACAATGCATATTGAACATTCCTACATTGTAAAAAACTGTATAACTACATACGTTAATGTAAATATAGAAACCGTATTAAAACTAGACATCTCAAGTTGCGATATCACTTTGAGAAAAGCATTACATCGCTTTATTGTAGTTTAAGAATTGCAAGTATATATAAACACATTTGTGCATAGAACAGGTATGTTAAACATGCTATTTACTTCAATTTTGGATTAGTTATTAACTACCGCCATATATGTTATTTTGTATGAAGGTGCAACATGTGTATAGAATTATACAGTGGAACCCTGTTATAGCATCCCCTTTTATAACATTTTCCTGCTTAATAAGCTGCCTTCTCTTGGTCCACAAACATGTTTTTCAATACAAAATTACCCTCTTATAAAGTTTTCCCTTATATAAGGCTGACATTTCTTGGGACCCTTGAGAGATGTTATAACAGGGTTCCACTGTATACGTAAATGGCGTATAGCTCCCTGCTACACCTCCTTTTTTTGTTACGTTTTGCAGCTTCTGTCCCATTTAGGCAATGATAGTGTCACCTAGTGGGAAACTTGTGAACTGCATACATGCAATTTTGCTTGTATCTGCCCTCAGTTCAGGTAGATAGCTCTGCACGCAAATTACCAGCAAATGTGGCGTCTGATACTCCACATTAACGTATTTCATACATAGCTATTGGACATTTGTAGAAACAACTAGCTTAAAAAAAATTATTGTGGGAAATCTTAAGTGACAGGATTGAAAGATATTTTGATTGATGCAATATCTGATAAATGATAAAGCTAGTCATTTTATTGGTTCTATAGGAATTTTGCCAGGACGACTGAAAAGTAACTGTGGATACAGTTTATCGGTACATGAACTTTGGGGGAAATTGAGAGTCTACTGTACATTTCTTTTAAGTTTGCTATATTTGTCAGCCTCATGTTTAAGGTTTTCCTTCGACAGGTGAGGGGTCACGGTGGAGTAGTGGTTAGACTACTCGGCCTCACACCTAAGCGAACCCGGTTCAATTCCTGGCGGGGTCATCCCCGGATTTTCGCATGCGAGAATTGTACCGGGCAATGCCGGTGGCTGCTGGTCGGTGGTTTTTCTCGGGGATCTCCAGTTTCCCCATCTCTTGCATTCTGGTGCTGCTCCATGCTCACCTTGCTTCACCCTCATCAGCTCTCAAGACATTGATGTTAATAGCTGCCCAAATCTCTCCACTCTCCACTTAGTCAAACTGAATTTTAATTGTGGTGTAATTCTTTACCATTTTCTCTGTTTATGAAATACTGAAGTTATGTCTTTAATATGATATATCTATGAAGAAAAAACCTATATTTGTTGGGAATAATACTGTGATGTGTTTGAGGAATTATATAAATTGTTACAAGAAAAAGAAAAATAATTTGTGAAAATGGAAAAGTGTTAAAAATTTTCTTCAGGGAAGGAATTTGTAGCAGGTTGCCACTTCTGACATTCTTCAGGCGAGGATGGCTGCAAAAAGAGAGTGACGCTGGATTGAGGAGGAAGTGAACCTGCAACTACACAGTTTGAATCGGATTAGAGGCCATATCATTCAAATGGTCCCCACAGCTGTATTGAGTACAAACAAAATACGGAATGAAAAAAATGTTTTCCCGATAACCAAACATTGCCACTTGTTCTACTTTTCAAAGTTAAATGCTCCCTTGTATTTTATGGTTGACAGGTAAGTTTACGTGTATTTTAGGGTGTTGGATACCAAGAAATTAATTATTTTATATTTGTACCATACATTATTCAACTTATACGCATTGTACGTACTGCTATTTTCCTCAAATAAAAAAAATTTACACCATATATTTTTTTAAATAATTTGATGTCAAATCCAAAATTTTCCTGTTTTGTTGCAGCCATAATAACAAACACTAACCAAGATGTACAAATGAAAAAATATACAACATAAAATTACACTGTGCGTTACTGCGCGATATACATTTAAACACCAAATAACAGGCCACACTTGTAAATAAAAAAATGTTAAATATAATTTTTTTTTTTCAAAACTGCATGAATTGTTATTTTGTTATCACATTTATGTCAAGTGGTAACCCATGGCATTAGTTTAGATGGTGATTTTTTTTCCATTTGTATAACTTAGTATATGTTATGACAAAAAAAAAATTTTAAGTGTAAAAATCTTTTATTCAAGGAAAATGGCAATACAATCAATGCATACAAGTTGAAAATTTTTTGGTACAATTATAAAATAATACATTTTTTTGTATCCAACACCCATAATGGCATTTGAAAATATATGAGACCCATGAAGAGAGTATAATAGAGACCGGATTATATGCAAATGCATATTTTGGCTATTTTTCAGGTTTTAGCATATCTTAATGAAAACCTTCTTATGTGTCATATTTGTGCTATTTTTACAGATCTAAATACATTTAGGTAGGTACATTTCCAAACGTAACAACATTGCTTGCTACCAACCTAAATAAAACGCACAGCTTTCCTAGCATTCACACATCTTTTGCTTAGGCAAGTAAACACAGAATCGCGCGGGACAAGAACGGGTGACACCTTTTCGCTTCTACCGCACTTCTCCCACAGGCCAATCAAAACAAAATACGTGCGGTTTTGTTGTTGACATAATAACTTGCTGTGAACCGCTAGTTTCATTCGTCTTTGATTTTGTGACAATTTAAAGTTTACGATGCCTCCAGAGAAAAAAGTGTCTCAACGTGGATAGTGGACTATCCTGGAATATTTACTTACGACGGGAACATTTTATTCTGTCGAGTTTGTTAAAAAAATTTATCGTGCATGAAAAAATTTCAAATAAACCAGCATGTTAATACAAATCTTCATATCGCAGCGTTAAACAAGAAGGGTCCACGACAACAACTTTTAACTGCGGCAAGTAGCAGTGCCTCTACTTCTAAAGACATACAAAACAATTAGTTTTGCTTGGATTTATGTGAAGCATTGCTTGTAAGTAATATTCCTGTTTACAAACTATCAAATCCTACCTTCAAACTTTTCTAGCAAAACATTGTTTGAATCAAAATATACCGGATGAATCAACATTACGTAAAAATTACATACCAACAATTTACCAAAATGTCTTGGAAGAAATACAGAATGACCTCAAAGATAGCATTGTATGGATTTCAGTTGATGAAACTAGATAGTTGCGGCCGTTATATTGCGAATCTGATGATCGGAAAATTGGAACTAGAGTCTTCTTCTTATTTGGTAGCCTGCAAAGAACTTGAAAAGACAAATCATTCTACCATCGCCAGATTTGTGAATGAGGGTATAAAAAAATATTTCCAGATCCTACTGTAGATGAAAGGGTGTACATATTTCTCTCACATGCAGCCCCCTTTATGATCAAGGCAGCCAAATCCCTCCAAGTATTTTATCCTAATTTGATTCATGTCAACTGCTTTGCCCACGGAGTCCATCGACTCGCTGAAGAAGTATCCTATAAAGAAAAGTTTCCTACTGTGCCTTTACCACCTGAACCAGTGGTGACCCGGTGGGGAATGTGGCTTGAAGCTGTACTGTTTTACAATCAACATTTCAATGCCATTAAAAGTGTAGTAAATAGCTTTGACAATGCAGATTCTATGGCAGTTTGTCAGTGTAAGGAAGCATTTGAAGACTCTTCTATTAAAAAGAACATTGCTCTGATTAGCACCCATTTTCCCCACATACCGAAGAGTATTAAGAAACTTGAAACTCATGGTTTGACGTTGAATGAATCCATTCAGTCGATGTGTAAAATCTGCCAAATAACTCCGAATTGCCAGAAATATTTCCGCATAAACTTAAAGAAAAGTTTGGTAAAATTGTACACAACAACTCCGGCTTCGAACCTTTGTGTCTAATTAATAGTTTTATTAATGGCACAGATGAACTTTTGCCTGAGATGATATCTGCTAATATAGAACCTAAATTGAAGTATTGTCCGGTAACCTCGGTGGACGTAGAACATTCCTTTTCCACTTATAAAAATATTTTAAGTGATAGAAGGTACAACTTTACAAATGAACATTTAGAACAATACAGGATTGTAAACATTTACAAAAACAACAAAAATTTTTGATTCAATTTTATCAAATAAAAAAAACTATTCGATTTTTTGTTTTATTTTATGTTGCATGTTTTTACATATAACGTGCATATTTTAGGCATTTTTTATGCATTTTTGCATGCACATTTTAGTAGTTTTATGTTGCACATAATCCGGTCTCTAATGATAACACTGCATGAAATGATGATGGGCAGTAAATTTTGGTAACAAACATATTTCAGTGCAAGGACTGAAGATAGCATTTGAGGCCTGAAAGCATTAAATAGGGAAGCCTTCAGGGAAGAAAATAACTTCCAAGAAATTTGCATCTGGATTGTAGGAAGATTTTCAACATAATAGTTTACATCAGCTCTATAGCAATTATGCCAGATATGCGAAATAACAGGTTGAGCAGAGTCAGAGCTAGTTATTACTTACAACATTTAGTTTTGAACTGACTTAAATAATTTTGACCATGAAAACCCTGATTTTGTAAGTTTTTTCCCTCTCTACCAAATTGAATGATCTATCTAGTTTCAATATCAACTTAATTTATTCATTTTGCACAACACTTAAGGTCAAGCTATTGGCAGCTAACAGTAAAACACAATTAAAAGCTAAAAGCTCAACTATTTAATTGCCAGTTATAGGTAATTTCTTAAATTTTTGTTGCCTTGGAATTAATTTGGTTTTGGAAATAGTTAAAGTGTTTTCAAGTTTCCTGTAAAGTCTTTAACAGATTATTATTTTTAAATTTCAATTATACATTACTTGTATTCCCTCTGCTATTATAATTTTTTTCAGTAGTGTTGTGTCCACATACTCTTATTTAGTTTATGTGTGTATATGTCAGTCGTGAAGCGTGATCTAACAGGTGAGTTTGGATACATGCTATGGTCTTGTACATCAGTTGCTTGCGTTTTGTGTTAGGTCTTATTACAAAGCCTGGCAAGCTTCCGAGTGATTACAATCAACCACACATTTACACGTTACAAACAAGAAATTAGTTCTGCCTGAAATATGTGTTGATATTATATTGGGAGAAATTTATTACGTATAGATACATATTATTTTCTGTTAACACAATCCCAATTTTATTTTAGAATTAATCTACCTNCGTATAGATACATATTATTTTCTGTTAACACAATCCCAATTTTATTTTAGAATTAATCTACCTTGCATTGAATTTTTGTTTTGGTACCAATATTTATTATAATTCCTAATGGCTAAACACAAACCTTAACAAGGAATGTCTTCAAAGCATCAATTTCTGAAANTTTTCTAGCAAAACATTGTTTGAATCAAAATATACCGGATGAATCAACATTACGTAAAAATTACATACCAACAATTTACCAAAATGTCTTGGAAGAAATACAGAATGACCTCAAAGATAGCATTGTATGGATTTCAGTTGATGAAACTAGATAGTTGCGGCCGTTATATTGCGAATCTGATGATCGGAAAATTGGAACTAGAGTCTTCTTCTTATTTGGTAGCCTGCAAAGAACTTGAAAAGACAAATCATTCTACCATCCGGTCTAAACACTTACTCGGTATAAAAAAATATTTCCAGATCCTTCTGTAGATGAAAGAGAGTACATATTTCTCTCAGATGCAGCCTCCTTTATGATCAAGGCAGCCAAATCCCTCCAAGTATTTTATCCTAATTTGATTCATGTCAACTGCTTTGCCCACGGAGTCCATCGACTCGCTGAAGAAGTATCCTATAAAGAAAAGTTTCCTACTGTGCCTTTACCACCTGAACCAGTGGTGACCCGGTGGGGAATGTGGCTTGAAGCTGTACTGTTTTACAATCAACATTTCAATGCCATTAAAAGTGTAGTAAATAGCTTTGACAATGCAGATTCTATGGCAGTTTGTCAGTGTAAGGAAGCATTTGAAGACTCTTCTATTAAAAAGAACATTGCTCTGATTAGCACCCATTTTCCCCACATACCGAAGAGTATTAAGAAACTTGAAACTCATGGTTTGACGTTGAATGAATCCATTCAGTCGATGTGTAAAATCTGCCAAATAACTCCGAATTGCCAGAAATATTTCCGCATAAACTTAAAGAAAAGTTTGGTAAAATTGTACACAACAACCCCGGCTTTGAACCTTTGTGTCTAATTAATAGTTTTATTAATGGCATGGGTGAACTTTTGCCTGAGACGATATCTGCTAATATAGCACCTAAATTCAAGTATTGTCCAGTAACCTCGGTGGACGTAGAACATTCCTTTTCCACTTATAAAAATATTTTAAGTGATAGAAGGTACAACTTTACAACTGAACATTTAGAACAATACATGATTGTAAACATTTACAAAAACAACAAAGATTTTTGACTCAATTTTATCAAATAAAAAAACTATTCGATTTTTTGTTTTATTTTATGTTGCATGTTTTTACATATAGCTTGCATATTTTAGGCATTTGTCATGCATATTTGCATGCATATTTCAGTATTTTTATGTTGCATATAATCCGGTCTCTAATGATAACACTGCATGAAATGATGATGAGCAGTAAATTTTGTTAACAAACATATTTCCGTGCAAGGACTGTAGATAGCATTTGAGGCCTGAAAGCATTAAAAAGGGAAGCCTCAAGGGAAGAAAATAACTTCCAAGTAATTTGCATCTGGATTGTAGGAAGATTTTCAACATAATAGTTTACTCTATAGCAATTATGCCAGATATGTGAAATAACAGGTTGAGCAGAGTCAGAGCTAGTTATTACTTAAACATTTAGTTTTGAACTGACTTAAATAATTTTGACCATGAAAACCCTGATTTTGTAAGTTTTTTCCCTCTCTACCAAATTGAATAATCTATCTGGTTTCAATATCAACTTAATTTATTCATTTTGCACAACACTTAAGCTCAAGCTATTGGCAGCTAACAGTAAAACACAATTAAAAGCTAAAAGCTCAACTATTTAATTGCCAGTTATAGGTAATTTCTTAAATTTTTGTTGCCTTGGAATTAATTTGGTTTTGGAAATAGTTAAAGTGTTTTCAAGTTTCCTGTAAAGTCTTTAACAGATTATTATTTTTAAATTTCAATTATACATTACTTGTATTCCCTCTGCTATTATAATTTTCAGTAGTGTTGTGTCCACATACTCTTATTTAGTTTATGTGTGTATATTTCAGTCGTGAGGCATGATCTAACAGGTGAGTTTGGATACATGCTATGGTCTTGTACATCAGTTGCTTGCGTTTTGTGTTAGGTCTTATTACAAAGCCTGGCAAGCTTCCGAGTGATTACAATCAACCACACATTTACACGTTACAAACAAGAAATTAGTTCTGCCTGAAATATGTGTTGATATTATATTGGGAGAAATTTATTATGGATACATATTATTTTCTGTTAGCACAATCCTGGTTTTATTTTAGAATTAATCTACTTTGCATTGAATTTTTGTTTTGGTGCCAATATTTATTATAATTCCTAATGGCTAAACACAAACCTTAACAAGGAATGTCTTCAAAGCATCAATTTCTGAAANCCAATATTTATTATAATTCCTAATGGCTAAACACAAACCTTAACAAGGAATGTCTTCAAAGCATCAATTTCTGAAACTTGCAAAAATTTCAGGGCAATCTCTTCAAATGATGACTGTGTTTCAGCAAAGTGAAGGGCACTCTTCTCATACCTGATGAAGATGTGAATTGGGTAAGATATCAAGCATGCTAAATTAAAACTGAATACAAACAGAAAGTGATGAAATACCATAAATATACATATTATAACAGCAACAATATAAATTAATTACATTTTTTTTTTTNAAACAGAAAGTGATGAAATACCATAAATATACATATTATAACAGCAACAATATAAATTAATTACATTTTTTTTTTACTTTGCTGTAAATAAAAATAGATGTTGCACACACATAATATGTCATTTTTCAAGGCCATACACATNTTTTTTTTTTACTTTGCTGTAAATAAAAATAGATGTTGCACACACATAATATGTCATTTTTCAAGGCCATACACATATATTACAAAATGCATAACTAAAATATTTTAAAATATGCATATTAAATAAAAACTTACTTCAGTAAAATTGATGGCACTAAAATATTTATAACCACGCTGACATGGAAAGAACTGCTAAATGAAAGAAAATAAATAAAATAGAGTACTAAATACACATTAAAAGAACAAAAAAGATGGCTTTAAACTGAACAGTTTATTTGGACACAACTGCTGCACTACCATGAGTTACCCAAAAACTGTGGCTCTGAAGAGGGGATTGAAAATTACCAGCAGAACATTATCCATTAGGATGGCTCTGTCTACATGACAAACAGAAATTGTGTTCAATTCCAGGTGCCAAGATGTACCCACTTACAAATACAATTGACACATGCCATCTAACATATAGGCCTGATCACCACTATCACACCCCGCCTGGACCTCTCCCATCACAACCACGGAAGTGAGAAGACTTGGATATGGGTAAATTATTCCCTAAGCTGGCGTATATACCAACTGCTTGACCAACAGTTGCCACCGCAACCCACTTCCACCCCCTCTTACACACAGCCAACTCGTGCAGCTGTTGCAGAGTGAAGGTAAGAATGAGCAGTGTGTCAGCCCCACTCAAACCTAACCCTTGGGACGTCTGCATACAGGTATCTATTGAGTTGTAGACCCACAAAACACCAGTTGTTATTCAGCTATCACCTGCCTACCTCTCCAACAAGCACCACGATCCTCCACCACTTGCACCACTAGCCAACCATCCATTAGGAGCGAGCACTAGAAAGAGACAGTTACCCTTGAAGGTGTTCGGAGGCCATGCCCACCCCACCGTCCACCTCAATGCTACTAGATCTGCAACTCACATCCTAAAGACCGTTAGACAACTAGTAACAATATGAGGTAACAGTATCTTTGATGTGTCTGAGGCCACTCACTTGCATGGGACAAACCAGACGGGGATTTTATTGAGCTTGGCATTAGAGACACTGACACGTACAGTTTCCCACTGTAGAACACTGATAATTTTGAATAAACCCTGCAGCACTTTATTCCGGAGTTTTCAACTACTTATTGGAGAGAGGACATCTTTATTTGTTAAGTTGCCATTACCTTCAGCCCAAATCAACCCAGTTACCTACCACGTCCACAGGTACTTCAGCGAAGAATAGGGGAACTGGACACACTCTCTCAGACAGAAACAAGATAATTCCAGCAGCGGGCAATTGCGCCTCAAGGGGGAGATCACCATCGCAACTCGATGCCTGATGTTGTGGCTGTTCCACTTGTCTTGGTTGGACCAGAGTCCTTCGGACATGATGGTCAAGCACAGTACCAGGAAGCCATCACCAGGTCACATCCAGGTTAATTACGAGTTAATGTCACCATCCCATCAATCCAACAAGCAGGTGTTGGAATTGGAANACCAGGTCACATCCAGGTTAATTACGAGTTAATGTCACCATCCCATCAATCCAACAAGCAGGTGTTGGAATTGGAGTAACTGAGATTCTGGCACATACAGGCAAAGGCTAGACACTGAGCCTATTGATACACCTATGTACAATCCACATCAATTCACTGCCAAGTGCAAAGTTTCAAAGGATAGCAAGGTGTCTATCTGATCCTGATCTTGATCTTTCATCGGAGGGGAAAACTTTGACACTTCTGCCAAGCTGCTGANAGCAAGGTGTCTATCTGATCCTGATCTTGATCTTTCATCGGAGGGGAAAACTTTGACACTTCTGCCAAGCTGCTGAGAAATCCCTGTAGCGCTTCCAAACCTACCCGCTGAAAATGCCTTTCTCTAAACGAGAAAGAGAAAGTAATGGCGTAGAAGTTGCAGCACAACAAACACAAGAGTTCATCAAAGCTGCCCTGAGACATCAGCACGACCTACAAGGCAGCCCATAAACAAATTCCGGTCAGGCGTCTGCAGTCTGCGCTGAAAGTGAACAGACTCGACACTGCATGCATCAGCCCACAACCCACCACGCAGTCATCACNCGCCTGCAGTCTGCGCTGAAAGTGAACAGACTCGACACTGCATGCATCAGCCCACAACCCACCACGCAGTCATCACAGTAAAACCACTTTTTTACACCCATTGTAACATTGCAGATTTTCAGGGTTATGTTTACCGCTGTTCATAGACATTTNAGTAAAACCACTTTTTTACACCCATTGTAACATTGCAGATTTTCAGGGTTATGTTTACCGCTGTTCATAGACATTTTCATTACATATAATTAAAGAGTACTGCTTATGTTGTCACTTCATTTAATATTATTCCAAATTACATTTTATTATATCAGTTAACAGTATAATCTTTGTTTATTTTAATAGTTTATTGATATAAAGATTATGTGTAGAAATTTTTTTTTTNTATCAGTTAACAGTATAATCTTTGTTTATTTTAATAGTTTATTGATATAAAGATTATGTGTAGAAATTTTTTTTTTCTAGACAGTATTCAGAATTAATATTTTGTTTGTTATTTTTCATTTCTTTAATAGGGGGTAGTCAGAATTAAATGTTTATTAAAGAAATGTACTAAAGAAAATTATCCTGGTTGTCTCTCGTCTCGCCATTGCTGATTGGCAGNATTAAATGTTTATTAAAGAAATGTACTAAAGAAAATTATCCTGGTTGTCTCTCGTCTCGCCATTGCTGATTGGCAGAGAGATGTGTCATAGTCAGATGACAGCCAATTGGAGGACAGGAGACAACATAAGTAAGGCAGATGCAAAATAGAACTAATTTTTCTTTACAACAATTCCCACCACCTCCAAGGATGGATGTGTTGACATTAAATTATATAAGAAATAAAATATATACATAAAAATATTCTTAAGAATTATTGTAAGATGTTTGTAAATATGAATAATTAATAGTTGAAGAATAATACAACTAAGTCATTGTGTTTCAGAAGACGATGTAAGTAATTGTAGATTTTGTTTAAGATGTTTAATTTTTACCCAGATAACAAGAATAGAGTGATAATTGTATAATTTATGTAATGTATTAAAGAAGATATAAGAGGTAAATTTAAAATTGAGAACCTAAGAATTTGAACTAATGATTGTAATGAAATGTTATAAACGGTGCCCAGTGTATTAATGGCAGAGTTGTGATTTGTCTGAAATTTAACAACTGGCAACCCAGCTTGTGGCTGAAGAAGAACTTCGTGAATATCTAGAACTTCTAATGATGAAGTACAAACTTCTAGAACGTGTCAGAATCTGCAGTTTTAGGCAAAGGGAATCACCAACCCAGAGAGAGTTTATGCTAAAAGTCGAGACGTCGGGAGAGAATAAATGTGATTTCCGAGGTATGCTGAGAACTTATAAAGTACGTCTGCAAATGCAGTAAGTAGTTTCCACAACGAGGGCACGGGGAAGAATTTATCGGGAGACTCAAGTGCATAAGAAAGAGAAGGAAAACTTTTTTTTTTTGCAAGTTTGGAGTAAAACTTTTTTAAGTACATATTGTGATAATTTTTTTTTTAATTTATTGGGGAAAAAATGAGTAATGAAGGGGGAAATTAGGATTTTTTTGGTATTTGAGCAAAGGTAATTCAGGAAACTACAATAGAAAAACCAACACGGAGTATGGGTATGGAAAGCATTTTTNTGGTATTTGAGCAAAGGTAATTCAGGAAACTACAATAGAAAAACCAACACGGAGTATGGGTATGGAAAGCATTTTTCTTGGATAGTAGAGAAATTCGAAACAATACAGAAAACATTCCAAACAGAAATACAAAAGGGTAATGAAACAATGCAAAATGAAATGCAGGAAGAAATACAAACTGNCAGAAAACATTCCAAACAGAAATACAAAAGGGTAATGAAACAATGCAAAATGAAATGCAGGAAGAAATACAAACTGTTAGATTACAACAAAATGGTAAATTTAATAATCAGGTAATTTTTTTTGAAGGTAGGGAACAAAGCCAAAGGGAATGGAAGGAAAAATTAGATTACATAGAAATTGAATAACAAGAACGGGTTATAGCAAATGAACAGGATATGGAAGGGAAATGTATGGGTGATGAAATGAGTAAACAGTATTCTTGTGTATCATTAGANTGTATCATTAGATAATAAAATAATAATAGTATGTTGTATACGGATAATTTGGCTATTGAAAGGGAAGTGGAAAACAATATAGTAAATAATAGTGGATCAAAACATTGCAAGAGTGTAAAGTAATGTTGAAATCACTGCGGGGTACAGATGAACAACAGGGAGAAATATTCAAACCTGATATAAAATGTACGAAAAAGGCATGGGTAAATTTAGGATGTACTACACATAAGGGGAGGACAATTAAGCAAGGTAAAAGAAGGAAAGGATCAAATG
>NQII01007416.1:0-31125 GCA_002778355.1 Clitarchus hookeri
ACTGACTCGGAAACGCAAGCGGGACTAGCTGATGACTTGGGATGAAGTTTAACAAAGAAACTTACAGTCTTGCAACTTAGGAAATCATAAATACTCAGCTATTGCAAATTACTGATATAGGTTTCATAATATACGCATCACATTTTGTATATNTTAGGAAATCATAAATACTCAGCTATTGCAAATTACTGATATAGGTTTCATAATATACGCATCACATTTTGTATATTTTTTCAGTGTTTAAAAAGGAGTAAATACTACTACCGAATCACGTGCACTTATTTATTAAAATAAAAATTATAATCGCCACGGTAAATCGATGCACTTGTTTCCGTGTGTACCACAATGGCCACGAAAACGAATATCAACAAACCAAATGCTCGATTCCTATTGGCTACATGGATTCACGGACACGGAAGAGTTGGGAGATGCCCAACTTTCTTGCGGTTATCCGTACGTTATCGGCGTCCGCATGCGTCTCGTTGTAGATTGAAACGGAGTGTGTTAGGCGTCCGCTCCCGTGGTCCGTATCCTCGTGCGTGTCTCTGTAGAACGCGCTTAACGAGTGGTATATAGAAACCCCCAGGCTCATCACTGCGCCCGCAGGTCTGGAAATACGGCGTGCCTGGGTGGAGCTCCGGCGTCGGCGTCATGGACAGGCTCGCCCTATCCTCCCTCAAGCCGCGCGTCATTCGCTCTCCGTGTAACATCGCGGACAACTCCTAAC
This sequence comes from Clitarchus hookeri, assembly GCA_002778355.1. Lineage (NCBI taxonomy): Eukaryota > Metazoa > Arthropoda > Insecta > Phasmatodea > Phasmatidae > Clitarchus > Clitarchus hookeri. The sequence goes on from NQII01007416.1 coordinate 728, forward strand.
TGCCTGTTCAAGTGNCCTATCCTCCCTCAAGCCGCGCGTCATTCGCTCTCCGTGTAACATCGCGGACAACTCCTAACTGCCTGTTCAAGTCAAGTGCTTGCGGTCCGACTATCAACGTAACAATCGGTTTATGATTACAGTCGCTTCACGGTTTCTTCACACGTTTTGAATTAAATCTTTGTAAAATCACACCATATATGATGTGATTGGTTGTTTCTGAAATATGTCATGTATTACAAGCGTTTTTTTTTACTAACATAAAAATACCTAATTTTTTGTTTAATCGAACTTTTAATTATATTTTATCTATGAACTATATTGTTTCATTTCAATAATAATTAATATGCTAAAATACAGGGAGAATGTTAGTGCGTTGGTAATGGCTAGTAAGAAGTCATTCTAATGCAAATTATTATTAAACTGAATGCATACGAACGCGTTGCGCTGTTCCTTTGGAGTCATTTTCTGGGCTGCGTTAAGCTTTAATCGCATGAGGCGGAGGAATATCCTGGAAGTAGAACNACGAACGCGTTGCGCTGTTCCTTTGGAGTCATTTTCTGGGCTGCGTTAAGCTTTAATCGCATGAGGCGGAGGAATATCCTGGAAGTAGAACTTTTGCAGGCCTTCAGAAAAGTTTGAAGTAACTGTGAATGGACTATATTTCATGAACGAAAAACGACTGCATGATAACGTGAACGACATTACTAGTAGTTGTTCAAATGAATTTGTTCGTCTTTCATACAGCCAATCACAAACAATTCTATTTTTAATGGTTTTAACAAAAGAAGGTTTTTACTATATTAAAACCGATGTAATACTCTTGTAGCACCAGCATGCACCGAATTCCATCATAACTGTTCTGCAATCCAATCTAATTTGTTCCTACAGGTGATAATCGATATTAGCAGTATATTACAACATGCAACATTTCAAGTGAGTTAAATCCGCCTCTCATCCACGGCACACATATCTATTATAATTTTTTAGATAGTTCAGGCTGCTGTAGTTGGGGCGATGCAATCTACACATTTCTGGATGTAATGAACATAAACGGCGAAGGAAAAACTGACTTAAAACTGTGTATATTTTGATGCAGTTGTACTTACTATGAACATGTCTATAATAATATGTGTATATAGAGTCTAGTTCATGTTTTAGCTGTCAAGGGAACTTCCATTTTAAAGCAGGAGGACCACAGGTATATTTGTAGCAAGTTTTTTTTAGAAGGAAATAAAATTATTACAAACTTGATTAACTCCCTGGTTCAAAGACTTCTGGGTTAAAATTCATAGCGGAATGTACGTTTTTTCAATCCACAGTCATTACCTTATTGGTTGGTTGTCAATTACATTTTAATTGGTTGTTTGTTGTCGGTAACTTCTTTTGTTTCGGTTCTACTGTAGGTACACGGGCATTCTACGGTGTGTCAAATAAATAACTGGCCGAATAGCGAAAGCAACGCAGATAAATGATAAGTCCATCTTCTCCCAAAATGAATCTGTGAAATTTGCATTTCATTAGAAATCAGTAATGAAAATGGAGGAAGCCTGATCTATGAAATGTTTGAATCCTGCTGCAGAGTTATCCATATACTAATAGAAGCTATTTACTAGCTTGGATTATTGCATGCTGGCGTTTGATTTGTTGGTAGTAGCGTTAACTACATCGAAAAACTATGCTGGTTTGATGACATGTAGTGAGATTCTGATGCGGACATGCCAGCCATAGCTGTCGGATGGTTCAATAGATTCAGCCTCGGTGAGTAAAAAATTGTTTAACACAAATGTATGCTGCAGAGAGTCTCCTCCGAAGTAGGTCTATTTTAAAACCTAAAATTTAGGAGTGATTTTACACAAAAATGACGGGAAAAGAAAATCAGAACAAGTAAAATCTCCGATTTATATATTCTGCTACACAATAGTCGAATTCCACGAGTTATTGTGGTAAAAATACACAGATACTTTTGGAACGTGTTTCTTTACAAAAATGAAATCAAACACAATGCATGTTTACCTAATTCTGCAAGCTGTCCGAAAAAAATTGCTTTTATTATGTAAAACAAATTTGGTAGGGTCTATTTGCGTTTATCTACGCACAGATTTAACTTTGCAACATAAGCACATTCATCAAGAAGAAGTTTTTTAAATTGTTGGCTAAAGTTTCCCATCCTGGGAGAGTCGTACTCGAACACTCTGCTTACCAGGCAGAGTCCTACTCTCTCTCTCTCTCTCTCTCTCTCTCTCTCTCTCTCTCTCTCTCCTAGCTTACCAAGCAGAGTTCTAGTGCTTACCAGGCAGAGTCCTAGTGCTTACCAGGCAGAGTCCTAGTGCTTACCAGGCAGAGTCCTAGTGCTTACCAGGCAGAGTCCTAGTGCTTACCAGGCAGAGTCCTAGTGCTTACCAGGCAGAGTCCTAGTGCTTACCAGGCAGAGTCCTAGTGCTTACCAAGCAGAGTTCTTGTGCTTACCAGGCAGTGTCCTAGTGCTTACCAGGCAGAGTCCTACTCTCTCTCTATCTCTCTCTCTCTCTCTCTAAGTTACCAGGCAGAGTCCTAATAGCTCACGTGGCGCACACAGATGAACGTCGCATCGTTTTCTCTGTAGGCCAGTTTCCAAATTTCATCTACTGTGACAAACGTTATAATTTTTAGTTTCGTGTTCGATTTTCCCAGTTTCGCAAGTAACAAGAAAACACTTCAAGTCATTGGATTATTAATCTTTATAAGAAATTTCTTTATCACAGCTATAAGTCAGAATAAACAGTTTTTTTGGCTGTGTATTCAATTTCCAAGGCATAATTTTGAAAAATTTACCAAGCGTGTTACATTGAAATTGGACCTTTAACTGTAGGCTTTATTAATTGTATGTTTTTTTTGTTAGTTTAAATAAAAAAATTGTAACTTATCTGCAAAACTTTACATATTTAGGCGTATACTGAAAATGTACAGCACACTAAATATATTTATATCTTTTATCTTTCTTTAAAAGTAATTTTACAACTCTACGTGTGTGATTTCATATTCAAATTTCTACAGAAATGTTCCCTTATTTAATATATTCATCGTCGTCAATCTCAGACGTACAGAAAACTAATAATCGAATAAAGGTTTAACTAACAACGATTAAAAAAATGGTAACAATTTGTTCGATGTGAATGAATAATTTAGGTAAGACTATTAATGTTTTAATGTAACCTAACAAAATTCGCATTGATACCTTGTGCCTAGGATTAGCGATTGTGAATTTTTCTGTGTATAAGTTCGTCACTAATGTTGGTACATTTTTCTGTATTTACTTACGCATTCCAACAATATGCACAACCTAATTAAATGCAGATGTTTGTATAAATAACATTAAAGTATCTCTGTTAATATTTGAACAGGCAGGTTTGTGCTATCCTATACTCATATTTCAAAATAGAGTTTCCATTTAATATTTTCAGCCAAAATTTTCTCGTGGACGATAATTGCAAAATTACATTTGCCTACGTAATTTTAATCACTTTGTTAATATAAAATTACTCATGCTGTCAGTGTAAGTAACTCAATTACTTTAACACTTTTTTAGTATACGTTTACTCAAACATGGTAATTGGAAAATATCACGTGTGTGTATTTCCAAGGTAAATTTGCACCTTGAACATTCGTTGTTCAAGTGTCACGATGATTCTAATATAGTGATACAGTAGAGATAAAAATGGGCAAATAGGTTATTTAGATTGTGGTGGTGTATTTTTACACAAATATTAAAACGCATTCATTATCTTTCTAATATTATAAATGCGGAAGAATGTGTGTGTGTGTATGTTTGTTACCACTCAGTTCCATAACGGCTGAACGGATTTTGATGAAATTTGGTATATAGTTACTATAGGTCCTGGAATAGGATAAAGGATAATTTTTATCCCGGAAAATTGTACAGTTCCTGTGGAATAACAACAAAATATAATTGTGCAACGGATGGGAACGAAATATTTTTTCCTCTGGTGTCAGAGTTTACCAGGCCACTCAAGGACCTCTGAAATGGCTTAACGATTGCTATCAATCGATATCAACCGGAACCGAATATTTAGCGTGCCCTCCGAAGCCCGGAAGCAATCAGATGTTATGCCACTAAACGGTCACCCATCCAAATGTGTGCCGCTGGAAACGTTGCTTAACTTTGGTGATCGATTAAGACCCCTCAGCAAGCGTAAAAAGGAGTACCTAGGATCACTTATTTCTAGAGCTACAACTTTATGAAACTCACGTTTTGATTTTCATACATCGACGCTGGAAAGCGGAAATGTGGTAACTACGCGATAGTTGCACAGAAACACTCAAAAAACACTACCCTACTTCTGGTCCATCGGGTAAAAAACATTTCCTTTCTTTTGGGTTGTCATAATCAGCTAAAAACCTAGGCATTCATAGCATAATTTTATAATTCTGTTTTCAAATAAATTAATTGCCTTTTCCCAATTTATTTATTAGTGTATCACTGAAAAACTCAATCGTACCCGGGCGACGCCGGGCCGGTTTGCTAGTTGTTAATAAATCTATGTGTACGTAGATTTTAATTCCTAGTAACATTATCGTATTATTTCAACTTTGGAGCTGCCTTTGAAAATTACTCATACCAAATAGTAAATTTACGCATAAATTTCGTGTGTAGATACACACTTCTATTTTTAAGTGTAGCTAATCTCACCTCAGAGTGTGTGGTAATAGGAACATGTTTTCTTGGAAATGTTTTATTGGTTTATATTTCTTCACTGGGTATCTGATAAATTGCAACCCATTTGCGAATGTAACTCAATTACATGCATCCTCGAATTACAGCATGTCCTCAAATGAGTTCCACAGAATTCTCACAAGTCAGTCCATTATCAAATGTTTAGTTAGACACCCGACAAATACGGCAGTAAAGACGTTTCAAAATTTATTATAACTTTGGTTCAAAAAATTAAAGGATCAGTATTCATACATGAAGAAATAATTTCCTTAAATGTCTTATTTTTTTAATGGGGATTTGATACTTTTCTGGTGTAAATAAACCATAAAAAAATTTTGCTTCAATTACGGCTATGGCTCTAAACTATAAAAAAAAATTGTCATTATTGTTTGCATGTCAAAAACAAATTTATTACGTTTTGATTCACAGTACTAACTACGATTCACAACAGCAGCTTTTCTTGCAAAATTGATTTCGTTATTTGTTTTATGTTTCAGCAATTTCGTGTAATATTTAAAATGATGTTCTTAGCAATTCTATTAGTTTTCACGTACCAACTTTTTTTTTTTTACACGATTTTTTCATAGATAAATAAACGCCGTGATGAATTGATATTTAGTAACAGTTTTGCTCTCCTTTATTAATTATATTTTTATTAAACTCGTCAGAGTGTATTTTCAAGTTTCTTATATCACACAAAATATTGTAGGACAAATCTATATAGAAATGGTGGTTCCGGCAGCTGCATAACTGTTGGATTCATTTCGGCATTTCATGGATTGATTCCGGTATACAATTCCGCAATCAAGTGTTCAAAAATTGTATGTAGGCATTCCGATAGCGGAATGACGTCTTTCCTCTAGAGGAATAATTGCAAAAGTTGCAATAATTAGGCCCCAGGTGGGGTTAAACCGCGGTGCGAAACTAGCAATGCATGGCACGCGGCCCTAGACTCGGGGGAGCGCTGCGCCACAGTGACGTCACGTGCCACCATCCGGAGTACNCCGGAGTACCGCTACTTGAAACAGGCGAGACGGCCCAACCTTCTTCTCTAGTTGTCTTGCAGGAGACCAACATACCAGCGTGACGTCACAACACACATTCGTGCAGGCGCCTAACACAGCAAGCAGGGAAGAGTTCCCTCCCCCTCTGCAACCTCAAGAGCACTTGTAGACAACAATGCACAGCTGCGTGCACAACAATGATCCCAAGCAGCCTCTGTATACATAGCAAGTACAAGGTACTGCTATAACAGTACTTGGCCCAGAGACGAAGGCTCAGCCACACGCACCAGCACAGGAGAGGCTGGACGACATAAGTAGCTTGCTGTAGTTGGCTTCGCTATTTGGCATGTGTGGCTATGCCTACCTTATTACAAATGACCCCAAGAAACCTCTGTATACATAGCAAGTACAAGGTACTGCTATAACAGTACTTGGCCCAGAGACGAAGGCTCAGCCACACGCACCAGCACAGGAGAGGCTGGACGACATAAGTAGCTTGCTGTAGTTGGCTTCGCTATTTGGCATGTGTGGCTATGCCTACCTTATTACAAATGACCCCAAGAAACCTCTGTATACATAGCAAGTACAAGGTACTGCTATAACAGTACTTGGCCCAGAGACGAAGGCTCAGCCACACGCACCAGCACAGGAGAGGCTGGACGACATAAGTAGCTTGCTGTAGTTGGCTTCGCTATTTGGCATGTGTGGCTATGCCTACCTTATTACAAATGACCCCAAGAAACCTCTGTATACATAGCAAGTACAAGGTACTGCTATAACAGTACTTGGCCCAGAGACGAAGGCTCAGCCACACGCACCAGCACAGGAGAGGCTGGACGACATAAGTAGCTTGCTGTAGTTGGCTTCGCTATTTGGCATGTGTGGCTATGCCTACCTTATTAAAAAATCAAACCCTATCATCAGCGTATTCGCAATGCAACGCCAATCAAGCACAAACAAATAATTTAAGCCGTTTATAGCCTGGAGAAACACTAAAATGGCTTAAAACACTCAAAATACACTTTAATTCCTAATATATAACGCCGCCGGAATTTAAAACAACATATATGCGCTAGAGAAATGGCTCACTACGTATGGTATTGATGTAGCATTCATCTCTGCAACACACAGATTTGGTATATGTGGATATATTATATACAGAACTGATTTTGTTACTGCCAGGGTGGAACAGCATTATTAAACATGGGTGAAACCACCGTCCAATAAACATTAGAGGACTTACACGTACAGAGGCTACGAACATACATGTAGGTACAAATAACTCGCATGTCTGCATTTCTGCGGTATATAAAACACCAACAGTGCCCTTACTTCCACAACACCTAGAAACATTTCATTGAGGTAGAAAGGGAATTTTTCATAGCTGGGGACTTAAAAAGTAAACAGTCAGATCGAAGCTGCTGGCAAACAAACCCCAGCTGTAGGATTTTGAAATACACATGTTTTCATTATTCAGCACTATTTCGTAGTCATGTCTCCAAAAGTTGTTCAGAAACCATTACAGCGCTGTTTACCAGGTACACTTCATGGTTGTCAACAAATGAGCATATGTGAGGGGTGGACACGGGGGTGGTTCAACCCACCACCCATAAATATTGACGCAACATCCCCACTCGGCCATTTGCTAACGGTGATCAGTGTGATGTGTTGTATGGAGTTCGACTGTCCAGCAGATAACATGCGTGGAAAGACATCCAGACGAACGAATGGTAAGTAGCTCTTGTATGTATTTGCGTACGTATGTGTGTGTGCATATATATATTTATATATTCTCTTGTACAGATTTAGTGATTTCAAGATTTTCTGCAGATGTATGTAGTGAAAATTAATATATTTAAACAATTTAACTAAGCTCTATCTAAATTCGCATTAATTTATAATGGTATTTTTTTTGCCAAAACAAAAAATAAGGAGCATTATTAAAGCTTACTTTAACGATCTTACTTTCTAATAAAATTTCTTTAATATTTTCTGTAATTAAAACTTACATCCAGTCATATAAACAGATGTCTCTTCGCACAATCACTAAACAACAGACGTATGTAACACTACATTAGTAAAATCATCTCAAGAGCTGATGTAATTTCGTCTGCACAAGTTACATCACTGCAGCTACACTGGTTGAAAGAAATAATAATTTCGATTGGTCTGGCGCCACATCTGGTTCTAAGAAACTACATTTTGAGCAGTTTTGCCTGCTTGTGTGAACTATGTAGTTGAAAGAAACGAACATTTAATTTTAAACAAGATGCAAGGCTTTAAAAAAAAACAGCAATTTAGATTCTTTGAAAAGTGCTTAATTAAACGTGGACCGCACTCTTATATTAATACTGCTAATAATAGAAGAAACGCATATTCGTATTATTAGTTCACGCCTTTAGCGAAATACTGTGAGGTAAATGCATATGAAGTGTAATTGATAACAAATAAATACGTGTAATCAAATTGCGATAATGGAAATTTCATATTAAATAAATATACAAATTCCGTTGTGAGTGCGCCCAGGGCGAGGCAACACCCTCCTAACGACGAGCTTTGTAGCTGGAACATGAAGTGAGACCCCAGGACGGGGAGGCGCAGGAATGCAAGGGCAGGGAGACGGGAGCACCCAGAGAAAACCCACCCGCAAGCGGCAACGTCCAGCACGATTCCCACATGCGAAAATCCGAGCGTGAACCCGCCGGGGATCGAACCCAGATCATCGAGGTGGGAGGTGAGAATCCTGGCCTCTACACCACCGCTGCCCCACATTCAAAATGCTCTATACAAAGCCGCGGAAGAAAATTAGAGAAAAGAATGTATAAAATTAATGCTGAATTTAAACAAGAAAGTATTACTGACTTGAAGTTTATTATAATAAGTTAATTGGGGTACATAACCTATTATGTATGTTTTATGAAATTATGTGTTGTAAATTTACAAAGGGTTTTTTAACTTTATATCGAAATTCAAACCACGGCATCAGTGGGCCAACGTAAACAACAAATTCAAAATGTATTGGGGTTTTCATTTAGTACTTTTAAAAATAAATTGAAGTTAGCAAAACCAGCGCCGGGAGTCCTAAATTTGACGTACCTGCGTGAACAACGAGTTGCATATCACGCAGGCGAACGGAATTAGTGCATCGAGCGGCGACCGCCTGTACTTAGGCTACCGTGCAATACATGCTGACCCTACATCGCCAGTGCTGCTGTTTGTTCGGCGTTGGAAATAAAATTCAATACTTGTGGCAATTCTTACTACTTAGTTGCTAATCCCACACTGTTCACGTGCTTCGACACACATGTACTAACAAGCAGCCACCAGCGGCGCCCGCCTACCTCGAGTTTATTGTGCTGTACATGCAGACGCTCTCCGCACGGCACGACGTACCAGTTCCCCTTCGTGATATGCAACTTACGTCACACGCTGGTACGTCAAGTTGCGGACTTCGCGTTGCTGTTTTGCGAACTTCAATTTAAGTTTTATAATACCAGATAAATTTTCCGGACATAATACTATTAAGATTTCTTATTTATATTAGCCATTAGATACCGTGGTTTGAATTTCGACATGTTGTTTAAAAACGCCTTGAATGATACTTGAGCTGTGGGGTTTCAAGAAAATATTTGTAAACTAGTATCCAAACTATTATTTGTAACAAGTACAAAAACACGCAGTGTTTGACAAGTTATTTGTGGTGTATGCCGTGCCAAGGTAACGGCGGCATATGCCAGTTGGAGCTACCTTGATTGAAGGAATTTTCGGTACCAGATGTTAGTTGTAACATTGCACTAGACTGTGGCCTGTTAAATAACATTTAAGGCTTAACTATTTAAATCACACAAAATAAGGTTGGGTTCTGATAGAAGGGTGGTCTTCAAAACTGGTTCCGTAACGAGAAAGGTAAAATTTTTAAATCTCGCCCTAATTTACGTATGCATGCTTCAGGTTCGGGTATAACTTCAGGCCGTTTTCCAGTTAGTTTCGAGATTTTTTTTCATAATTTGTATTTACAATTTTGTAAGGTTTAGCAGGAACACGACGACATTCAACTGTCTAGCATGCCATGGTACAGTTATTTTCGTGTTATCGTTGTTTATAAATTGAAAGTCCACGAGGTGGACAAGTTATTAGAGTTATTAGAGAGACATTTAAAATTTAAAATATAAAACATGAAATGGATAGTCAACAAAAATTATCTCATGAGAAAATACTTATTTAAAAAATATTTCATGAACTTGCTTTGTAAAATAATTATTGTGACTACAATACACGCATGTTTATTCCAATAACCTCGTCTATATATATATTTAAACGTCTCAAATACTCAAAACTAATATGTCGGTGATTTGGTAAATTGTACTTGGTTTTCTGCCGGCTTGGAAGCTGACGAAACACAAAAAGCAAATTACAAAAATACGTCATAGATTTTGTAGACAAAACGGGTCACGTGAACATTTTGTTGACAAAAAGTGGCAATTGGAACACGGCCTCAGTATGACTACAGACAACGTGTAAACCCGGCTTTATTATCTTCCCTGCGCACAAAAAGAGACACTGTTTGCCTATTTGAGTTGGCAGTAACCGTTGTGTGTGTTTTTGTTTTGTACAGACACACGCGTCTAATTTCTCCTCTGCGCGATGACGAGCGTGTTTGGCCAGTTAGCGCTTCTGCCAATCATATCTCGACAAACATCGTGACTTGCTCGTCTGCAAATAACGAGCGAGCGACGTGACCTTGAACCCGCTCACAGCGAACGTCGTCAGAGCGCGTGGCTTCTTCTTGTCGTACGCCCGATCACGGCCATCTCAGCCCAATCCCAGAGATGCAGTTGCGATGTATAGTCGGTTCGCGGTTTCTTCACACTTTATAAATCTAACCTTTGAAAAATCACCCCATGAATAAAGGAAAGGGTTGTTTTATTTCCTAAATAAGCCATATATCACAAGCGTTTTATACTTGTGTTGAGGTTGAGGTATATTATTTTTGGTTAAGTTAAACTTTCACTTCTATATTTATCTGAAAATTTTAATATTTATTTATAATTAAAATAAATGAAACAGGGATAGAAAAAGTTGTGTTGTTAATGAGTAGTAAGAAATAGTTCTTATGCACAATATGATTACATGGAGTGCGCACGAAAGCGGTGTGTTGTCCCTTCGGGGTAATCTTTTGACTCGGCTAAGCTTCGTTTGCACGAGGCGGAGGAATGTCATTAATTTTAAAACTTTAGCAGGGCTTCAGAAAAGTTTGAAGTAACCACGTATGGAATATAATTTGTACCGCGAACATGTTATTCCAGCCATGAGTCATCTTATTTATATTTACTTCAACTCCCCTGCGCCATGACTGCTACGAACATACCTAATGAGTAGAAACCTGAAAAATTCGCGATTTCAATGACCTGCATGCTAGACTCTACAGTCTTATGTACGAATATGCTGATATCAACTGCGCATTGAGTGTCTTCTGCCACAGTGGTAGGCGACAATTGGACACCGTTCTCCAGGAGGTGTCAAACACCGCGTGGACCAATGGCTAAAGTAATATAAACGCACGTGTTTTGAATCCAGCTTGTCCCAAAATGAATCCGCGAATTCTTCAGGTCTCTACCAATGAGTCATCCCTTACCCACATTGGCCTGCAGTCGAAGAGTAAATTTTTTGGGCATAATTTAATACATTTTATTTTTTTTAATATAAAAATAAAACTTGCGTAACAAATTTTACTCACCCTTAACAGTAAAAATCCAAGCTGTTTAGCAAAGAGAGAGAGAGAGAGTGTGTGTGTGTGAATATATATATATTGGTCTATCATGTGTCAAGCGGAATCCCTAGCAAAAACTTCTTAACACCTGAAGGTCACGTCTAGCCTTGAGAAAGCAGAAAGCACTGCGACAGGCCCTGCCAAGGATGTAACAGCAGGATGTTGTTACACGCGATGAAGGCCAGTGGATTAAACGACAGACGCCACCTTGTACTTATCTCCTTTTCCTTATGGTAACTGCGTAGAATATCCTGAAAATGCAGTTTCTAGCCACACTAACTAGTTCAATTTTAGAATATATTTGATAGGAAAACAGTAAAATGTCGGGTGATGAAAATAACAGTTCTTTATTATCATTTTCGTTTCCTCGAAGTATATTTTATTCTCAGACCACCGAAAACAAGGCCGCCGCAGCTGCAGAGATAATGACAGCACACGTAAAGTGTGCCGGGATCGCACATTCGCCTCCGCAAGGCGTCGAGAAATGGTTCCTGGGCGCACAGCAGCCTCAACACCGACCAGCATCATGGCCCAGGTTGCCAAGGGGTCTTTCCGTACCTGGCTCACAACCCGTCGATCCTCTCCTCCAGGTGCCTTCGCGCATCCACTGCTCCCACCAGTATCGGACAGTATCGTCCTATAGATCTGCATGGTAGGCTATACGGCGATGCCACCACCGTGCGGTTTTTAGCGTAATTATGAGTCCTCTCCGGAAGTCCGTCACCTGCGTAAAGTAGCGTCTTTGGCGTCTTCCCGACATTCTTCTCCACTTTGTGAGCTTGGTTGGTATGGTCATTTGGAGACCATCTATTGATGGACGGAAACAGGTATACAGTAAAGAAGTTAAACGAGGTATGGACAAACGAACTAGCTTTTTGGAGAGCCTCTATTAATGGACGGAAAAAGGTATACATAAAATACGTTGTACGATATGTGGACAAACGGACTCGTCTTTTGGGTAGCCTCTGTTGATGGACGGAAACACGTATACATCAAAGAAGTTATACGGGATGTGGACAAACGTACTCTTCCTTTAGAGAGCCTCTATTGATGGATGGAAACAGGAAGTGACAATGCTTAGGTGCGAATTTAATCTTAAGAGGATTCATCACAGCTCTTTAACGTGTACACTGTATACTCTTGTTACATGCTAAATGGCGTGCGAAATTTTAAAATTTCCGACGCATAAAAAGTATTTTTAAATAACGATTACAGTGAAGAGATTTATTCAATTGTTATGTTTAGATTATTTTTATTGTGATCCCTAAAGTTAATTTTCGGCCATGGTAGGGAATTATTATCTAAAAGTTCTGGGTCGGTGTTAAAAAAAAAAAAGAATTTTGCGTTGGGACATTGGGGCAGGACATTTGGAAGGAAGCGGTGAACATGACGAGAATGACTGTGGAGGCAGAGCGTGACGTGAATGACTGTGCAGACTTGGAAAACATCAAGAGAGAAGTGCTAAGTCACGTGTGTGCGTGATTGACCTTTGGTTGGTGCTTATCGCCTGAACAAGGAGCGTTATGAAGTGTTGGTCGGGTAGAGTGGCCGTAGTTACTGGTGCTAGCGCTGGTGAAGTTTACCGCCTTAGCGCGGCTGTTGGAGAAGAAAGGGATGAAAAGAGCAGGCCCCGCAATGAAAAGAGTGGCGTTGGCAAAGTGCCCGCTAATTTTTAATGATTAATTTCAATCCTTCCACAGCTCACTGGGCAAGGGAACTGTGCTTTCCTCTGTTGAAAATCATATTTCGTTTCTCATGAGTCATGGGTGTGTATCTCACACACGTTAAGATATGTATAAATTAAATTTATTTAATGCAGATAATGTTACAGTTTATTAAGTACAAATATATGTTGTGATTATATTACAATCATTTATAAAATAACTTGCTAATTGTTTACATAAAAAATTATTACTTACGTGATAATTTTCACCCAGATGTCTAAATAAATCATTCTTGGCACTGCTGCAGTAAAATGTCGTGTAAACACGTTCAAATACCAACGCACCGCATTAGTGCCCTGCACAAACTATATATATATATATATATATATATATATATATAATTCTTCTGTACATGTGTATGTCACTGAACTCCTCCTAAACGGCTGGACCGATTTTGATGAAAGTTTTTGTGTATGTTTGAGTGGGTCCCTGAATGGTGTAGATTCATAATTGGACTCGGTAGGTGGCGCTATGGTAGGGTTCCAGAAATTTTTTTTTACGGAAATGTTTGTTTGATTTTTGTTTAAGATTTTTCGCATATCAGAACATATAACCACAAAATTTAATCCCCCACCCCCCAACCGCCCTTATTTTATAAAATAAAAAAAATACGATGAGTTCATAAATAATTGACGTTGTTTTGATATTTAAGATTTTTCGCATATCATAACATAAAATTTACTGAGTGTTAAACTACATGTAAGTTTGTTCAACAAATGATAACATACATAAAATTCTAATATAAGTAACTTATATTTATGTGTTGTGTGTTTATGGTAGAATAATGCCACGTCTTCGTGGACGAGGAGGAAATATTGGTCGACGTACACGGAATTCACAAATAGTCCAGACCCGTCGGTTAAAAGGAACGGCAGAAGATCAATTGGCGGACAATGCAAATTTAAGAGACCAGGTTGCAAACACACGTGCAAATGAAAGTCAAGAGCAACGCAATGAACGCCTTCGAGCTAATGCGTTGAGGCAAAGACAGGCGCGTCAACGAGCCACCAACGCACACAAAGCACATTAACGACTGTGCCTGCAAGTACATCGCGCATTGACACGTGCATCACTTCTCCGCCTTGCGTTCGAATATGAGTCGGACATCGACTATTCGTCACATTCACAAAATGTCGTCGGCGCTATGGACAAAGAATGCCAACACTGCCATGCATTCAAATACAAAGGTGAATCGGCCGGTTTCTGCTGCGCGTCTGGAAAATTTGTACTGCCACCATTGAATTCACCCCCAGAACTATTGAAAACACTTTTAGCTGGAGCCACACCTCAATCAAAATTGTTTTTGCGTAAAATTCGTAAATTCAATTCTTGCTTCCAAATGACATTATTTGGAGCACCAAAAATCTTTTAGAATCATGATGGTCACAATTTTGAATCAACGTTTAAGATGTAGGGCAAGTGTATCATCAAATTGGTTATTTAATGTCAATGCCTGATGCCGATCCAAAATTCTTGCAAATCTACTTCATGGGCCATGAGGAGCAACAAATAAACACACTCTGCCAATACAACCACATCGAGCAGATGGAGGAGCGAGAAATTGTGGCGACTTTGGAACCGTTTTTGCGAAATCACAACCAGTTGGTCCAGTTGTTCAATACTCTTTCAAACAAACTGCAAAACGACAGCTACATGATCGTCATCAAAGCATACAAAGCACCATCTGGAGAGCACGCAGGCCGATACAATGCACCAACCGTTAATGAAGTTGCTGTTGTTATGGTTGGCGACGCATACGAACGTCGAGATATACGGATCCAACGCGGAGATAATACGGTGCAGACAATTCAAGACAGTCATCGTTCTTACGACGCTTTGCAATATCCATTGATATTTTGGGAAGGAGAAGATGGATATCATTTCAACATCAAACAAAGAAATCCAGCGACAGGTACAATATACACATTATTTAATTTTTTATTTTTCTGTACGGTTAATTTATTTTTGTCTTATTTATATTTTTACTTTGCAGGTGCAGAAACCAACAAGAAAGTGAGCGCGATGAACTTCTACGCATATCGGTTGATGATTCGTGCAAATAAAGACAATAACATTCTCCGATGCCGCCAGCTGTTTCATCAATACATCGTTGATATGTATGCGAAAATTGAAAGCGAGCGATTACGGTTCATCAAGTATAATNTCGTACATCAAGTATAATCAAGCGAAGCTGCGTTATGAGGACTACATTCATTTGCGTGATGCTATTGCCAGTAACGTAGATGAAACTACTAATATACCACATATATTCTTCCATCATCATATATTGGTAGTCCGCGTCATATGCAAGAATACATCCAAGACGCCGTGACTTTCGTGTGCGCGTACGGCCGACCAGATTTGTTCATTACATTTACGTGCAATCCAAACTGGGATGAAACTAAAATTTCGTTATCGCCAGGTCAAACAGCAAATGCATCGCCATGATATCACTGCACGTCTCTTCAAAAAAAAATTAAAATCTTTGATGAACTTGATTACCACATCACTATGTATTCAGTGAAACATGTTTCTGGCTGTATTCTGCTGAATGGCAAAAACGAGGTTTGCCACATGCACACATTTTGATTTGGTTGGTCGACAAAGTACGTCCAGAAGAAATTGATACAATTATTTCAGCTGAAACTCCGGATCGGAATATCGATCAAGAGTTGTTTGACATTGTTACCGCTAACATGATCCATGGTGCATGCGGTGATCTCAACATGACGGCGCTGTGCATGGACAATGAAAAATGTACGAAACGTTTTCCAAAGATCTGTATAAACGATACTATCACTAATATCGATGGTTATGCATTGTATCGTCGTAGAGACACAGACAATGGTGGCCAATCATATCAATTGCGCATGTCAAACGGTGGAAATCCGGTTGACATTGACAATGGCTGGGTGGTTCCGTATTCGCCATTACTGTCCAAAACCTACAAAGCACACATAAACGTTGAGTTCTGCAGTTCGGTGAAGTCCATCAAATACATTTGCAAATACGTTCATAATGGCAGCGATATGGCTGTATTTGCTGTTCAAAATGTAAATGATAACGACGAAATAACACGTTATAAAATGGGTCGATAAATTAGCATTAATGAAGCAGTTTGGCGCATTTTGAGTTTTCCAATACACAACAGAGACCCTGCTGTTCTACATTTGGCCGTGCACCTTGAAAATGGACAGCGTGTTTATTTCACTGAAGAGCCTGCTATACAACGAGCATTAACTGCCCCAAAAACCACACTAACTGAGTTTTTCAAACTATGCAACCGACCAGATATTTTCGGTCAATTCGCAAAGACATTAATGTAAACTGATGTGCCACGATTTTTCACGTTGAACAAACAGTCAAAAAAGTGGGACCCACGAAAGCGAGGCGTTCCAGTCCAAGGATACGACGGCATATTTATGGGAAATACATTAGGCCAATTATACACAGTCCATCCAAAGCAATGCGAATGCTTCTTCTTGCGTTTGTTGTTGGTTAACGTTCCTGGACCGACGTCCTTCCAATACTTGCGAATAGTCAATGGTATTTCGTACGACGCGTACCACGATGCGTGTCGCGAATTGCATTTGCTGGAAGATGACAGCCATTGGGATCTCACACGTACAGATGCAGTACTGAGTTACTCTCCTCATCAAATTCGCCAATTATTCGCAATATTGTTGACGACATGTTTTCCGTCGCAAGCTTCTGCTCTCTGGGACAAATATAAAGATTCCATGACCGAAGACTTTCTGCATCGCATTCGGACCGCTGATCAAGATCCCAAATAGATTTTTCGCCGGAAATATATAACGAGGCGTTAATAAAGATTCAGGATATTTGCATTCTCATTTCGAATATGCCACTCATTCATTTAGGTATGCCATTGCCTAACCGCCCAGCAACAGACATCATTAACAGCGATGTTCAGCGCGAACAACAGTTCGATGCGGCCTCTTTGACTACTTTTGTTGCAAATAATGAGTAACTGCTCACCTCTGAGCAAAAGAACATACACGATGGAATTAATTTGTCAATTACAGCACAACAAGGCCGATTATTTTTTTTGGACGCACCAGGCGGCACTGGCAAAACATTCCTCATCTTACTGATACTTGCGCGCATTCGATCACAAAATCATATTGCGTTGGCAATTGTTTCATCAGGCATTGCAGCGACTTTGCTTGATGGTGGACGGACTGCACATTCAGCACTCAAGTTGCCATTGAACGTTCACACAAATCCAGATGCAATGTGCAACATAAAGAAGCATTCCGGCATGGCTAAAGTTTCGCAAAAATGCAAAATTATAATCTGGGATGAATGCACTATGGCCCACAAGCATTCACTTGAAGCTCTTGATAGAACGATGAAAGATCTCAACGATAATACCAGACTCTTGATGGCGCTCTAATGCGGCTGTCCGGTGATTTCAGACAGACATTGCCGGTCATTGCACGCGCTACATATGCGGGCGAAATTAACGCATGTTCGAAACAATCATACGTATGGAGAAATGGCAATACATTACGCCTTACCATAAATATGTGTGTTCAACTGCAAAACGATCCATTTACACTGTCATTCTCAAAACAATTGCTCAACATTGGCAATGGAAAAATTCTATTGCATGTAAATACACAATGCATCAAATTGCCAGACAATTTTTGCAACGTGGTATCCAAGAAAGATGCTTTGATTAAAAGCATATTCCCAGATGTGTGCGCTAATTACATTAATCATGCGTGGCTACGTGAACAAGCTATTTTGGCCGCAAAAAATATCGATGCTGACGCTATTAATTTCAAAATACAACAGTCATTGCCTGGCAATGAGATGTCGTTCAAATCGATCGATACTGTTGTCGATCCTGACGAAGCAGTCAACTATCCTGTTGAATTCTTGAATTCACTGGATTTACCGGGAATTCCACCACATAACTTGCGATTAAAAATTTTTTCTCCAATCATTTTGCTTCGGAATTTAAATGCGCTAATGCTATGCAAAGGCACGCGATTGGTCCTAAAAAACCATGGGCAATGTTCTTGAAGCTACCATTTAGAACTGCAAGTTTCAAGATGAAGATGTTCTCCTGCCACGGATCCCAATGATCCCTTCAGACTCACCCATTCCATTCAGACGCCTGCAATTTCCAATTCGTTTGGCATTCGCAATGACTATAAATAAGTCACAAGGCCAAACAATGTCCATTTTTGGGTGGATCTAGAAAATCCTTGCTTCTCACATGGCCAATTATATGTCGCATGTTCTCGCGTTGGCAAACCGTCAAGTTTGTTCATTTATACACCTCAGGGTTTGACAAAAAACATTGTTCATCAACTCGCATAAAGATAAAAACAATACAAATATTATTTCGTTTAGTATTAAGATTCAGCATTTATTTCAATATACGTACTTTACATTTTTTACAGTAATTAAAACATAACTGTTACATTAATATTTTACATTAATAAAAATATGACCGCTAATAGCAGGCAAGCCAACGTTCGGGCAGGACAACGTCTGCCAGGTCCGCTAGTATATATATATATATATATACTGAAGAGCAAAAAAAAACTGGTATAGGCGTGCGTATGCAAATAACGGAGGTATGGAACCAATCAGAGTAACGCGATGTGGTCGGCAGCTAGATCGGTTACTGCTGCTACAATGGCAGGTTATCAATATTTAAGTAAGTTTGAACGTGCGGTTATAGTCGGTGCACGAGAGATGGGACATAGCATCTCCGAGGTAGCGATAACATTTGGATGTTCGCGTACGACCATTTCACGAGTGTACCGTGAATATCGGGAATCCGGTAAAACATCACATATTTGACATCTCTGCGACCGGAAAAAGATTGTGAAAGAACGGGACAAACAACGACTGACGAGATTCATTAAACGTGACAGACGTGCAACCCTTTCTCAAATTGGCGCAGATTGGATTTGTGGAATGCCCTACAGGATTAATGGTGTGAATTGCCTCCTGCATACCTTCAGACATTAGTCGAGTCCATGCCACGTCGTCTTGCGGCACTTCTGCGTGCTCGGGGAGCCCTACACGATATTAGATAGGTGTACCAGTTTTTTTGGCTCTTCAGTGTATATACATATATGATACTATTATACATAATATGTATTACACATAACAACGAAATAACTTTACGGCATTTTTACGTACCTGAGAAGGTATGTACAAAATGTTACATAAGGTGGAGACCCACTTCACAGGTGGAAGGTGAGTAGTCTGACCACTAAACCGCCGCGGCTCCTTGAAGAACCGAGATAGCAAGCCTGCTGACGCGGAACGGCCTGGTAGTGTTAAGTAATGTTGGTGCAGTTTAGTTGTTCCACAACTTGTTTCGAACAACTTCCTCGTGTGTTTTACGACCGTGGAAATGTTCTGGTCGAGTATCGTGGCGTTATGCGCCGGATTTCGTTTAAATTTCTAGCGCCAAGTGCGAGCTGGTCTACATCGCCACCGGTAAAGCATATCTAATTCGTTTCGAGTATAGTAACTCGATTAGTTTACCTATTAATTCGTGTAAAACATTTCAGCGATGATAAAATAGCAGAATAAATAAAAAGTTTATCACATTCAGGTTCGCATAGAGTATTTACTGTGATTATAGACAAGTGAGAAGTAAGTCGCCTACATACATCACAATCGGAACACTGGTTATGTGGATGTCTGTGTTTCCACTCGCCACAGTATTACTGCCCGACACCACTAGAGTATTTACTGTGATTATAGACAAGTGAGAAGTAAGTCGCCTACATACATCACAGTCGGAACACTGGTTATGTGGATGTCTGTGTTTCCACTCGCCACAGTATTACTGCCCGACACCACTAGAGTATTTACTGTGATTATAGACAAGTGAGAAGTAAGTCGCCTACATACATCACAGTCGGAACACTGGTTATGTGGATGTCTGTGTTTCCACTCGCCACAGTATTACTGCCCGACACCACTAGAGTATTTACTGTGATTATAGACAAGTGAGAAGTAAGTCGCCTACATACATCACAGTCGGAACACTGGTTATGTGGATGTCTGTGTTTCCACTCGCCACAGTATTACTGCCCGACACCACGCCGAAAAACCTTACTGTGCTCTACGACGTTCATTATGGGCTGGCCATCAGTCACTGGAGTACAGACAAGTGAGAAGTAAGTCGCCTACATACATCACAGTCGGAACACTGGTTATGTGAATGTCTGTGTTTCCACTCGCCACAGTATTACTGCCCGACACCACTAGAGTATTTACTGTGATTATAGACAAGTGAGAAGTAAGTCGCCTACATACCTCACAGTCGGAACACTGGTTATGTGAATGTATGTGTTTCCACTCGCCACAGTATTACTGCCCGACACCACTAGAGTATTTACTGTGATTATAGACAAGTGAGAAGTAAGTCGCCTACATACATCACAGTCGGAACACTGGTTATGTGAATGTCTGTGTTTCCACTCGCCACAGTATTACTGCCCGACACCACTAGAGTATTTACTGTGATTATAGACAAGTGAGAAGTAAGTCGCCTACATACATCACAGTCGGAACACTGGTTATGTAGATGTCTGTATTTCCACTCGCCACTGTACTACTGCCCGAGACCACGCCGGACAACCTTCCTGTGCTCTACGACGTTCATTATGGGCTGGCCATCAGTCACTGGAGTACAGAGTTGATTTTTCCCTAATCAAGTTTCTTCTATTGAGTAAAATGATGTACAGTCAATCATCGCAACAACTGCCACGACAAAAAATATAATTTGTTTGCAGGAAAATTATTGTTACTGTACATCGCGATATTTTTTAAAGCTCGCATTCACCCTTTTATTCCCACATTAATATATAGTGTCTGGTGTCACAAATAATGCATTTATTTTTATGATTGCTGTACTTAAGCTGGCAGAGAACTTGATTGTTGGTCGCTGCCAATAAGCGGTAGACTTCGTGTTCGGCGACCAATGATATGAAACGGACACAGCGTAGAGCAGTAGCACGGTTTACACTTAGCCTTACAGTGTACAGTACTGGTCAAATGTAAGCTTCCTGTGCAACACGTGGACAGTTTTCTACGATGCGCATGAAAGGGTTTAACTGAAGCAGACACTGAAACTACATCCGTCCGAGAGTTTTGTTTTCATGGACAGTGACATTTTCAATGTTGCGTCGCGTGAGTTAAGCTCTAGCGTAATCCTCCCAAAAAGTTGGAAATAGTTCTGAATGTTGGGTTCACATTCCAGAGTTATGCAAATCGGGGTCAAAGAGCTAGCTGGCAGTGTCTCTCTCGTAATTTAAGTGGATTCTGAAGTAAATTGAAGCCACTCGGGGCTACCAATTACGAAATACCGATTGAATACTAGCTGCAAATATACTGAGGGCATGCCTGATTTTTTAATCCTCTTTATTGCAGTCGCTCGAGTGTAAAGTTATTTTTTCCCAATACGCTCTGCGACTGTGCGAATTCTGGTGCTCTAACTGTGAAAGTTCGTATAGTTCGTCTGCAGTTTAGATTATACACTGAGTGAAAAATACAATACCCAATCATACAGTGAGCAAGCTAGAGTGTTTTTGGACACCATATTGGCATGAAACGTTCTGCTGTTATTGTTATGGAGTGCACGTGCTATAGGAGAAGAGCAAGGAATTACCTGCATCTGTTCTTTCTTAAACTGGACTCATATCCATCCGTCAGCGAGTTATCCGTCTGCGTTCTCGTCCGTCGTCCGTCAATCCTTCTGTGCGGCAACATTTCAGCGCAACAAATTAAAATCGTGATCTATCTTTCGCTGGAGTTATATTTCGGTTTGGAATACATTTTTAAAAGAGAAACATTTTGGGGAAATAATATTTTTACGTGATAAGAATTTATACTGTATTATTTGTTTACATTTTAAATTCCTGAATTTACCACTGAAGATAAATACACACATAAACACCGCCTTGCATTTTATTTCAAAGTGAGTATTCACATCTCAGAAAAGTCTTCAGAGGGCGGTGGCCCATCCGTCCGTTGAAAGTTAAAGTTTGGGAAATATTTTACGGATGGACGGATAGAAGAAAACAAAAGCTGAACTGCGATTGGTTGGAGAAGGCGTGATCGCCGCGCCGGGCGGATGGGCGAATGTCCGATGCGGCGGATGGTTGTCAGTCCGGCTTAATTCTGGTAATAGAATCCGCCAGTCGGACACACTGGCAGAGACGTCCTTAGCAGTCCGCGACAAACACGGTCCCACAGACACTCGCGCCCAGAAAAAGATTTTTTATTTTTATTGAATGAAAGTTATTTAACCCTTCCAGACACATTTACATTTAACATTACAGTTGCTGGAAACAAACAATTTTGTGTTGCGTGCTGTACTTAAGCCAGCACAACACTTCTTCGTTGTCACGGAGCTGTAGGCTATATAAGTTCGGTTACAGTTACACGAACCAATCATGACCTTGACCAGTGGAACAGTTTGAGAATCATTCACCCACAAGTCACATCATTGGTCGTTGAGCTTCGAGTGCCGACCACCCGTGGCGCAGTCGGTTGGTGCGCCGTCGGTCTTCGGTGGGGAGGTTCTGGGTTCAAATCCTAGGCAAGGCAGGGGTGGTTCGTTTAAATTAGGTCAATAGTTAGTTCATGGGCCGTCTCCTGATACGCCTGGCGGTATAACACCGGGGGACGTTAATGAGCGCTGTCCAATTGAGCTTCACAGTGTGCGGTACAGACAACAAATTACCTCGACGCGCGTATGTACATGATTGTGTACACTGGGTCAGAATGAGTTAAATATTTAGCATTCGTATAGTACTGAGCAGCAGCATATTTCTCGATAAAATGTTTATATCTAAACGTGTTTATTTATAAAATGTATAATGTTTTGCCATTAAGTTGCATATTGCATAGCTTAATCATGTTTCCCTTTTTATTATACGTGTCTCATGCGAGTTTTTTTCGAAAGGCGATTGCTTTGTGAGAAAGAGTTGGGATTTAACTAGTTTCAAAAAGTTCGGAAAGTTCTTGCAAGCGACCTGGCTTTCGCTAGGGACAACGGTGCTCTAGATTCTCTCCTCTTATCTTATCAGACCGCAGATAACTGAAGTGATAAGATACAGTTGAAGCAGGTAAGTGTGCGATGACTAGCCTTTAAGCAGGTTTTCGTTATTATAGTGGAATCATCTTAACTACTTGTTACTGCCCGACAGTCACAAGAGAAGCACTGGGGAATATGCAAGTCAGGCTCTTTACATATCTTTCGGCCCAGCACAGCGTTGCCAGATATCTTAAATTAGATTTCCGTGCAAGGTAGACGAAATTTCCTTTTTTTTTTGTGTCAGTTTACGTACACAACGTTGAAAAAATGTTTTTTAAATGAAACCAATACAAATGTTAAATTTTCTATGGCACACGTGTATGAACTGAAGAAATGTTATCAAATAAATTAGCGTATTTCCATTTTGTAAAAATTTAAACGCAAATACTGCAGTTTATGACTCTGTAGTAGATGTGTTTCGTTTGTACAATGTCCAAAATTAGAAAACACTTGGATACTGTAAAACCTCATACTGGAAATACACGTCACGAGAAAGAACCATACAAAGAGCGTGTTTCGGGGTAAATATTATCGATAAAATCACTCACAGAGTGCCCCATTCCCTCTAAACAACATGCCATCCCTCTCAGCAAAACATTTCTTTAAAATTTATGTTGTAAAATATTGTGTGCCGGGTATAGATGCGTTATGCAGCTTTCTATAAAGTATTCAGTGCTCGAAAAACCCAAAAAACAGAGTTGAAACCACTTTGCTACGCCTGCTGTATGAGATATGCACAGTAAAGGATCTCATGTATTCCCTCTCATCATTAATAACATTTCCTCCCAAGTTAAAAATAAGTACATTAGGAAAATTAGGCAGCGGGGAAAAAATACCCATATGGCTACTCCACGTGCAGCCATTTTTCTACCATCCATTGACGGCATATAAAACTTTTTATACGCGTAAATAATGCACATTTAGTAAGTTTTGCAGGGAAAAAATTGTATAATGCGAGGAGACGCTAGCGTAAATGTACACCAACCACAAGTACAAAATAACAAAAAAGTGTTGCCTTCGGCAAATAAAATTTCAGTATTTTCATACATTCGCGTGCGCTCGCTCCATTAAGAAATATATGCTATCCGCGGTAACCCCCCACCCCCTTCCATCCTTCCCCCCTTAGTCATCCATCGCCGTCCAGAGTTACGAACACATTGTTACATGACTTAAGTCGAATGAAAAGTGACATGAAAACATATATATGTATGTATGTGTGGTTTCTACGCCAGCAGCTGTCAATAGTATTCACTCTATGAATCACGCCAACTAAAACACAGTTTTATTCCCACGATGCTAGTCCACAATGCAGATTTATACCACAATACGAATTCCAGCAAAGTGACGCGCATACACCTCTCATTCACCAACCTACAATCTAGTCGAGACATATAAGGAAAGACTTCACAATTGCGAAAATAAATTAGAGCATATTGCAGCCAGTACATTATGGAGACCATGCAATTTTAGAGTCATATCAATCCCTATCGAATGTACTAATTAATACTATGTACAATTTTTTTTGTAAATAAAATGCTATGGGCATTCCTAAGACTGCGCTAGATATTGGAGGGAAGCTGAATTTCTTGTAAATCAGAACTGCAACAGTAGGATATTATTACACGCGATGAAACCCGGTGTATTAAACTACGGGTGTCATTTCGTACGTTGTCCTTGTCCCTTGTGGTAACTGTGAAGGAAAGTCCTAAATATGATGTTTTCAGTCATTGCTAATAGTTTGTTTTAACTTTCCTTCACATTTACTCATACAAGTGTTTTAAAAGGTCTGAAAGGCACACTTCTAGATGTGATAGTGAAAATCCCCTGCAGACATAGTACTTAAAAAAAATTCTGCAAAAACGGCTAATTCTTTTACGCTTATTTTCCGTATTTAAGACATTTTGAGTTACGATAGTCTTGCATTCAGGGTACGAATCAGGAAACAATTTACTGATTTCTACCAAATTTGACAACCAAGTTTTGCTATGGTACGCCAAGTAAACTTATGTTTAATGTGGCCCAGGCACTGATTCTCAAAACCGCAATCATATAAACAGTTTAGCTTAGTACGCTATATCTACTAAACCATACAACATATTTCAACTTGACTTGTTATACTGGCATTATCTATCACGATATTCATGCGTGTCTATACAAAGCCTTTTCCTCGTATTTTGTAAAGTAGCGGCACATGAAAAAAATAAAATTGCTGCCATATCTTGGGAAACAATCAACCCATCTGAAAAAATTTCAGGCTACAAGTTATATTTTTGTAGCCAAACTGAATTTCTGTAACTTAAGGGGTAGTAACATGTTATCAATATTAAAGCCGTGTAAATATATTATTTTTGAATGCCGTATGTCACAAATGATTTCACACAAAGTTTATATGCAGGAAGTACATATATATAACGAACATCGATATTATTTGTCCGCCATTTATGAAGACAGCACCACACTATAAAATGGGTCTTTTATGCCATATTTCGGGGACCATTCAACCGATTATCCCCAAATTTTGCGTACAAGTAGTTCTACAGAAGTTCACGTAAACTGACGTGATTTACGTGACTCGCGTACTTGGTTTAAAAATGACTGGCCTCTAAATATGTTATGTTAGTAAATACAGTCTTCCAAAATGTTAGACTGATAACAATTCAAGTCTGTAATGTTGTTGGTTGCTTGCCAGCTTACAGTAAGAAGGGTTCTGGTTTAGATTCCTGGTTAAGGCACGTATGTATGTGTTATTCTCAATTATTATTGCATATGTTTCTGGTTCCATCTCGAGTAATATCTCTGTCAACAAGAAGCAAGAAGACGTCAAGGTCTACCTACAAACCTTAGCTTTTAAGAAATTCATGAAAACTATTTGCATCAATGTAGAGGAAAGTAGGCCCATTAGTTATTACAGTAATTTATTGTTTTCGTAATTGTTACAGAGTGTGTAATTAGGAGCAAAACTACAGTAGTAATAATTAACTAATGTTATCGAATTTTTTTCCTTCAGAAACTGGTCTAATTTAAAAAACGATGTTCTCTTTCAATTAAACACAAGGCATTAATAATTGCTTTCATTGGATAAATATTTTAACCAACCCACATATAATTTATTTAAAAAAAGAATGCATGATTATGGAATTTCATTTAAATAACTTATACATTTTTTCAATATCGCATGTCAGTGTCATAATGCTATTTTTTTTTTATGTACAAACACTAACTCACTTACCAAAATAAGATAGCTTACATTATCATTTTCTGCGATTGTTTTCGTTTATATTATTTGTACGTTATTAAAACGCTGAAATTTTGATTTTGACATGCCATAACGCAAAAACTATACGGTCGTAAAATAGTTTTATGCGAAGAAAGAGTACTTATAAGTAATATCTACAAGTTGAACGGTGTTTAGTAAAAATATAAAATAATGGATTTTTGGTGACCATTGCCCTTAAAAGAGGAATCAAGTTAAAGAAATACTGAAGATATAGAGTACTTCGGTTTGTTTCGATGCCAAGATACTGTATCCCTGTCGACGCTTGTATTTCCAACTCAAAGTGTTGTTCGTCCACTGCCTTGTGGAAGCCGTGATTCTAGTTCTGTAAGGCAGCGTCGCAGAATAGCTAAGTGTGTGGAGAGAGTTAGGCGGATATTAACAATGAGATTGTGAAGTGAGTATGGAACAGCTCCGGAATGCAAGGGCGTGGGGAAATCCCCGAGAAAACCTGCCGACCAACGACATCGTCCGGCACGATTGCCATGCGCGAATAAAACCGGGAGCGACACCGCCGGGAATCGAACCCAGTTCGCCATGGTAGGAGGCGAAAGCCATCAGCCAATCAGCGATGTAACCATTGGCTGATTGGCTGAGCGACGGTCTGGAACGGAGCTTGCGCCCGACTGACTAATTGCAAGCTGCGAAAGATTCTCTACTCGCCGTAGGCTGTCACTCGACCCAAAGAGAGAGAGAGAGAGAGAGAGAGAGAGCTCTCTCGTGCTCTCGCTTTCGCGACCTTGTCGATATGATGTCACAGAGAACGCTTTCTGGTCGTCTCAACTCGTCCGAGAGAGTACGGAAGAGCGAGAGCACAGAGAGAAACTGGGGCACCTCAAGTCTGGGACAGATGTGTGTGCGAGTACTTGGTCGACTACGACCGCACCTCCTGCCTATGTCGTACCTTAGCGAACCTACCTAGGTTCGTACTTGCTCTACTCGGTGTTCCCTAGGCGGTCTCCCATCCAGGTAATGACCTCGGTCTACCTGGCCGAACCACGGCGAGCAGAAGAGAGAAACTGGGGCACCTCCAGTCTGGGACAGATGTGTGTGCGAGTACTTGGTCGACAACGACCGCACCTCCTGCCTATGTCGTACCTTAGCGAACCTACCTAGGTTCGTACCTGCTCTACTCGGTGTTCCCTAGGCGGTCTCCCATCCAGGTACTGACCTCGGTCTACCTGGCCGAACCACGGCGAGCAGAAGAGAGAAACTGGGGCACCTCCAGTTAGGGACAGATGTGTGTGCGAGTACTTGGTCGACAACGACCGCACCTCCTGCCTATGTCGTACCTTAGCGAACCTACCTAGGTTCGTACCTGCTCTACTCGGTGTTCTCTAGGCGGTCTCCCATCCAGGTACTGACCTCGGTCTACCTAGCCGAACCACGGCGAGCAGAAGAGAGAAACTGGGGCACCTCCAGTTAGGGACAGATGTGTGTGCGAGTACTTGGTCGACAACGACCGCACCTCCTGCCTATGTCGTACCTTAGCGAACCTACCTAGGTTCGTACCTGCTCTACTCGGTGTTCCCTAGGCGGTCTCCCATCCAGGTACTGACCTCGGTCTACCTGGCCGAACCACGGCGAGCAGAAGAGAGAAACTGGGGCACCTCCAGTTAGGGACAGATGTGTGTGCGAGTACTTGGTCGACAACGACCGCACCTCCTGCCTATGTCGTACCTTAGCGAACCTACCTAGGTTCGTACCTGCTCTACTCGGTGTTCCCTAGGCGGTCTCCCATCCAGGTACTGACCTCGGTCTACCTGGCCGAACCACGGCGAGCAGAAGAGAGAAACTGGGGCACCTCCAGTTAGGGACAGATGTGTGTGCGAGTACTTGGTCGACAACGACCGCACCTCCTGCCTATGTCGTACCTTAGCGAACCTACCTAGGTTCGTACCTGCTCTACTCGGTGTTCTCTAGGCGGTCTCCCATCCAGGTACTGACCTCGGTCTACCTGGCCGAACCACGGCGAGCAGAAGAGAGAAACTGGGGCACCTCCAGTTAGGGACAGATGTGTGTGCGAGTACTTGGTCGACAACGACCGCACCTCCTGCCTATGTCGTACCTTAGCGAACCTACCTAGGTTCGTACCTGCTCTACTCGGTGTTCCCTAGGCGGTCTCCCATCCAGGTACTGACCTCGGTCTACCTGGCCGAACCACGGCGAGCAGAAGAGAGAAACTGGGGCACCTCCAGTTAGGGACAGATGTGTGTGCGAGTACTTGGTCGACAACGACCGCACCCCCTGCCTATGTCGTACCTTAGCGAACCTACCTAGGTTCGTACCTGCTCTACTCGGTGTTCCCTAGGCCGTCTCCCATCCACGTACTGACCCCGGTCTACATGGCCAAACCACGGCAAGCAGAAGACCGCCAGGTTACCAGCATGACCGTCGCAGAACGTAATACACGCGAGAACACGAAGTTACGTACTCGCTGGAGCTCTCTCGCACTCTCCGACCACGCACCGTATTTGTTTACATTGTTCCAGTGTTTGGATAATGTCATTTATCTGATTTCTGGGTTAAAACCGCGTTGCATTTCAACTGTAAGTCAATCATTCTAACTGTTCTGGTCAACGAAATATCTTACATAACACGTAATTACAAATATATAGATAAGGATTTCTGACAATGTCTCTGTTTTCATCTTTCGCGAACGTGACGAAAATGTATGTATAAACAAAAATAATTGTATTTCTTGTGCCCTACCAATTACTTAGGAAGTGCCATCTTTATTTGTGAAATTTATTAACTTCTATGAATTATTTTCAATCGCTATGACTGTGGTTTCAGCTAAACATGATTCCACGCCTTTTGGCATCAGCTGTCTTTATCGCGTCGGAGAGAAACAAGAGTAAGAGGTTATCTCAGCTCCACAGAGCGAGAACGCAACAGAGCGCTCTCTCGCGCTCTCGCCAAGATGTGCGAAGGAGAATTCTCTCGGTAGAGTATTCTTTAAATAGAGACGCAGCCTAAGTTACCAAGAGTTGATTGGCCGACGGTGTTCTGACACGTCGCCGGCAGTGACGTCATTATGCTAGCGTGTACAGTTGGAGTTCGCGACATAACCGGGTGTTTCGCCGATCTCGCCGGCTGCGCACAACCAACCTCCGTTTCCCAAGATTGAACTGCTTTTCTACGACTTGCAAAAACTTACTTGGATTGGATTTAAGGTTCGAACACTGTTTAGTAAACAATTGCTTCGATATGTTTTTATATTTCCTCTAACCAATTTATAGTGCTGTTTGATTAAGTCCACACTGCTAAAAGTATTTTACTAATATAAAAACACTTGTCAGTTAAAAACTAAGGTATTAACAACCACGTTTATCATTATTGACCATGTGACCTTGAAACTTATGTTTCTTTGGGGTAGGTCAATATTGGCTACATACGCAGAAGACGAATAAGCGGTCTACCTCATATTTATTATATGGTTTCACCTCTGTATCCATTAGAACTGTGTGGTAGCAATCACACATTCCAGAGAAGAATGCCATCAGAACCGGAGCTCTCAAAGGTAAGGAGACTCTCCAGTTGAATACTGGGGCGGCGGTGGTGTCGTGGTTAGACTAATCACCTACCACCTAGGCCAACCGGGTTCGATTCCCGGCGGTGTCGCTCCCAGATGTAGGAATCGTGCCGGGCGATGCCGCTGGTCGTCGAGTATTCTCGGGGATCTCCCGTTTCCCCCCGCCCCTTGATTCCGTGGCTGTTACGTGCACACCTCGCTTCATCCTCATCAGCTCTCAGGACCTCAACGTTAAGAGCCGCCCAAACCTCTTCACTCACTCACTCCAGTTTAATATT